>JADRCH010000155.1:4181084-4280411 GCA_019843965.1 Rhynchomys soricoides | reverse complement strand
AGGGGCCAGGCATGATAGCACATGCCTGTAATGCCAACACCAGAGGATTGGGAATTTAAGGCCAGCCTGGGCTACATAAGTACCTGACTTGAAAGAGGGGAGAGAGAAAAGGAGGCTGGAGACATAGCTCAGAACACTTGCCTGGCATGCACAAAACTCTGGGTTTGATCCCCAACGCTGCATAGATTGATCATGGTGGTGCGCACTTACCAGCTCAGCACTTAGGAGCTGGAGGCAGGAAGATCAAAAGTTCAAGATCATTCTTGACTGGATAGTAAGTTCTAGGCCAGCCTGAGATACATGGTATCTGGATAACTAATTAATTAATTAATTAGGCATTGATTCTATGCTGAGTTGCTTAGCAGTAAACATAACACATTGCTACAAATGAGTAGTCAAGAGTCCACACCAGACCCGGCAAGGGCTGCCCAGAGCAGGCTGGAGTTCTGGTGACAGGAGAGCACAGCTGAAAAAGAAGCACACTTCTCCCTGGCTCTGACACCTTCAGAGGCCACCAGAAAGTGTCTCGTGGTACACAGAGAGAAGTGTAGCTAGAAAGGAGTACTCTTTCCCTGGGCCTCCCCTCACTTTGTAGATAAATGTACATCAGCAGGGAGTATATGGAGCCTGTGCCCATCCTACAGATGGAGAATGACTGACATTTGCAGGCTGAGTCTTTAGAACTGTGTACTCAAATGGACAGTGCCTGGCCCATAAAAAGCTGACTTTTCTCACAATGTCTGCACAGTACAGAGCTGGTGTGTCTGAAACCTGACAGGCTAGGACATTTGGGGTCTGGCTGTCAAGGGCTCTCCAGCATTAAGTCTGTGGTGATATTCCTTGACTCAGGGACACAGAGGCCTAGAAGGTATCCAAGATGGATACAGAGGTAAGGCCTGCCCCCAGGTTTTCTCTCAACTCCAGACCAACTCCTTGATTGATACCCTTTCTTTTTGTCCAGGAGTCCTTGAATCTGGCCTGCCCATTTGCTTTCTAGTTGTGACTGCTCTCCTTTTCTTTGTCCAATCAGAAAGGCTTTCCTGTCCCAGCACTCAGGAGGCAGAGGCAGATGGATCTTTGAAGCCAGACTGATCTACAGAGCCAGTTCCAGGACAGCCAAGACTATATGGAGAAACCATGTCTCATAAGCCCGGGGCTGAGGATGGGGAGAGAAGACAGAAAAGATTTCCTGCTTTGTATTCTAAAGAAATGGGGCTGAGAGAAGCCAGCACAGTCCTGGCACAAAAGGAGCAGTTAGGAGACATTTCTTTGGAGGTTTTGTTTTATTTGTTTTGAAATAAGTTGACATGTAGCCCAGGGTGGTCTCATGCTCACTGTGTAATCAAGGATGACCTTAACTTTTGATCCTCATGTCTCTGCCTCCCAAGTGTTAGGTTGTGTGCCTTCTCCACCAGGTAGTAGACATTTCTCCCATAAATTATTCTAATCTTGTCCTTAAAATAAGCCCATGATCCTTTTAGAGATTGCTAGTTCTTTCTGATATTCGCAGCATCGTAGACGTGTAGTTAAATGTAACCAGGTAAAGGCCAGATTAGAAATGGGGAACCTCAGCCATCTCCCCTTGTAGTCCATGCTGTCTCTGAGGGGTCTCTGAACTGTGAGCAGAACAAGATCTATGTCTTAGCTCCTCCAGGCCTGGTTAGCACATCCTCTTTCGTAAATGAACACTGAACCCATCTCTGCCTCAATCTTGTTGGTACAGCTTAGTATTTTGAACAGTAAAAAGACTATGTTTTCTCCAAGTTACAATGAGCACCTAAGTTCAGTGTCATGCAGGTTTATAGCTCAGCAAGGTAGAGTTCTTGCTTAGCATTTCTGAGGCCCTGGGTTCATCCCCACTGCCACATAAAACTGCAGGGAGAAGAGAGACAATCCAGCATACCAAAGCATCTGTTTCTCAAATTTCCATAAAAGGCAAAGATTGCTATTAAAATCAGTGCCTCTGTGTTTTGCCTGCACACTCTATTCAGATTCTGCTTTGGGATGCAATTCCCCATTAGATTAGTTTTTCTGTTCCATTTCTTCTTTTTCAAATAGTACCTATTAGGTAGTTGTTTTTTTTCTTCTAATTATGAGGGGTGGGTATTCATCAAGGATATGTTGGAGGCTACAAAGCAAGTCACGTGGGTGAACCCATCTGTTCACACCCTCCCTTTTTCCTGTTCATAAGGCAATGTCTTTTTCTTCTTCTTCGTTTTAAATACTTGCTTCACCTGATGCTGTCCCTTCCTCTCAAATTTTATTTTTTAACTTCTGTTCTCAGTATTCCGTTATCTCAAACGATGTTCCATGTTGTAAAGGTTGCCCAAGGAATGTGATTGAGACAGAAGAACTTAGGATCCTTGTGTGATCTCCAGAAAGTAGTCTTTACCTTTAGGTCTATATGTGCGTATATATGTGCACAGACACCCGCCTCATTTTGGATGTGCATTGCTTACATACTGTGTCACTGTCCCTTGCTAATGAGTCTGAATGCTGTGCTAGCTACTCAGCTACCTACTCATGTGTCATTAGAGGCCCAGGAAGCGGCAGAGAGAATTGATATTGGTACTTATGGGCTTTCCCCAGGTGTCTGAGCCCCACACAGACTTTTTGCCTCAAACCCAAGCAGGTGGAGCAGGTCAACTATGGCAGAGCACATTTTTGGAAAAGACCCAGGCATCAGCTCATAGCAGCTGTTGAGATGGGATAAAAGCACTTCACACACTGTCTGTGGCTTTGGTTTGAAGGCTGTACCCAGTATCAAGTTTACTGTGTACAAAATGCTAAGTAGAATAATGTAAGGCTTTAAAGGAAAAAGAGACTGGTCCCTGCATTTATCCCACCCCAGCAGAGAATGGACAGTCCAACATAGCTTGACTTTCAGCCCTACTGTTAACCTCATTCTCATCATGGGCACCTTTCTCCCAGTCCTCCCATGGCCCAAAAGCCTTACCTTCCTGGGGCTTCCTGTCTCCTGTGTGTGCTCCTGTGGTTCTGTGATGGTCCCTTGCTCAGCTCCTCTCCCTCTTCCTCGAATGGCGATCAGGTCTGTAGAGATCTCTGCACACTGTCTCCCCGGTGCCTATCACTACTCTTACCAAGAGTCACTGTGAGTTGTTGTCTTGTCAGCTCACCCCCTTTGGGTCTAACAGTCCACAGTGTAACGCCCCCCTCCACTGTGGCATCAGATACCTCTGAAAGGTGTAGGAGCTGAAAGGAGAGGGGCTGGTTGGTTTTACACAGCCCATGGGGGAGAAGGGGGTTCGTACTACTGGTTAGTGAAGTCATCTCTGTGTGTTCATAGTTTCCCCTGAGTTCCCGCATTCAGAATGCAAAGCATTCTGTCAGCCCTATAAGACCACAGCAAGATTAAGACATCACTTATGCAGACTCAGGGTCCATTTCTGTGGGCATGGTGGCCAAAGGTAACAGATCCTCCTGGCCCCTTAGAATTACAGAAAAGCTAGCTTAACCTGGAGCACACGTGTCTATGGTGACATCTTAAGAACATGTTATGTAGGTTTTGTTGCTGCCCCAGTAACCTCCTGCACACCTAGAAGCAGCGTTGGCTGCACATTGAGAATGTCTGTTACGTGGAGGTAGGCAGACCTACCCCAGGCCAAGGCCACCATATGATGATGTCCCAATGTTACCACATGCCCTCATTAGCCACTACTGCCTGCAGCCTGGGCCTGCTCTTGTTCAGTTTCTGTGCTGGGGGAAAAAAAAAAAAAAAGGACTTAATTCATTTGTAGACTTTGTCCCCCCTGTTTCTGCTTCTCCATTCTTGTGGATTTTTTCCTTTCTCCCTGGTGTTCCTTTCTCACCTTTTCTGTTTTTGTCCTCTGCTTGTTTTTATTTTCCCTTCCCCATCCCTCTCCACCTCCAAATCCCTCTCCTCCTCTCCCTCTTCCTTCTTTTTCTTTTTTATTTTTTTTGTCTTTCTCTGTTTCCTCTTCCTCTTCCTTGTTTGGTCCTTTTTGAAGTTGAGCCCAGTGGCGGGACTCCACGGCGTAGACCTCTCTCCTTCTGCCCTTGCTGTGTCCAGGAAGGTAACGTAACCTCGCCCACTCTACCCCACTGCCTCGGAGGGGCCCGAAGCCACCATAGTCCAACAGGGAGCCAAGGCCCAGCAAACGTTCCTCCTCTCTCTGACTCCTGATAGCCCTACGTCAGAATGTCATGAGTATGTGGCAGTTTCTTACGAGGCACAGTATCCCTTTGACTGTCTAAGGGAGGATGGGAACAGAGAAGCCAAGGAACCTGTGGGCTCCAGTGTCTGCAGGTTGCAGTTCTCCTGCGGTCCTGCCTACTGTTGGTGCTTGGGGCCTTGGGACCAGTAAGCTGAAGGCCAACATATAGAAGGCCAGGAACAGGGGAGGAACCCTGTGAAGCAGCAGTTTGTATCGGCAGAGTCAAGGAATACTGTCCTTACAAAGACTGGTCTACAAAAATGGCCCCAGTTCTGTTCTTTTCCTCCAACCACTTAAAAACCAAACTTCTCTATCTTGTGTCTTGCTGAGTGTGTCTTGTTTTGTTTTAAGTTTGTCTGATTTTGAAGTCTGTGGTGGTGATAAGATTGTCATTGACAAGGCATGTGGGCAGGGGAAGGGAGTGTGGCCATGACTAACCCCTGCTAACCTCCTCTTTGCTCTCCATGGCTCTCACATGTGACCACCCACCCTGCCACATCCCCTTGCTCATCGGCCATGACTGAGTTCCAACATGGCTCATGAGCAGCATCCCAGTGTCTCCTGGTAGAATTTGGAGTCTTTATATGCTGGGAGGTGGGGAGGTGGGGACGGCCTTGGTGTGCTCGTGGCTTGCCACTCTGGACAGCTTGCATGCCTCAGGGCTTCATCTCCATGGCCACAGGGGCACACTGTGCAGAGATCCCCCAGAAGGAATGCATGGAACTGGGCTGTAGGCTGCTTTAAAGCCAAAGACCCAAGTCTATTGGTGTGGGGAAGGAGAGCTTGGACCCCCCAGACCGGTAGGCAAGCTCGACAGGCCGAGATGGAGGTGTCCATCTTTGAGAGTAGAGCTCAGGGCCAAGACCCCCATGTCAGAAGCAAGGGTGCATGTCTGCTTGGCACGGGGCTGATACTAACCATTGCTTGTGTCAGTTCTGTCTCCAGAGTGTGGTCACTGGCTAAAGCTTAGGCTTAGGCCTGACATGTGTCCAACATACAGTGAAAGAGCTTCGGCCTTTGACTAGTGTGAAGAAGTCAGAAGAAGCAGGCTAGAGTTATTGAGAGTCTGACATGGGAATAGCGCCTACCTGAGTGCCATCCATATTCTTGTGTTAGGGCATTTCTCGAGCCTGGACCATCCAACCAAATAAGTGGAGGGGACTTGGAGAGTTCCAGTCTGTTACCACTGAACTTGGAGAAGCCTGCAGACATCCTGAGCTCTGTATTAAATTACTTAATGTTGGGATGGGAGTGTAGCTCAGTGGTGGGACATTGCCTGGCACATATGAAGCTCCGTGTTCTACCCCCAGCACACAGGAAACTATTAAGGAAAGTTTGTACCCACATGAGCAAAGAGCCACTATACAGTATGCTTCCGAGGCAAGGGCATTGAGCAGCCTTGTACATGACACAGGACTTTGTTACTTCCTGGGTGGGTCCCTCCATGATCTCCATGCTCAGGCTGCAGTTAAGCCCAGGGGTGTAGCCACTCCTGATGGACACTCAGTGTGGGTCAAAAGTTGATTCAGGACAGCTCAAGTCACTAGAACAAGAGCAGGAGCCAGCTACCTTCCTCGGCCCTGGGGTCTGCTGGTGAGAAATCACAGCCACCTTGATGCCCTGTGTCTACTACGAAGGGTCTGCTGGAGTGTTTGCCAGGCTGCCTGCTAAGAAGGGCTATATCAGGGCAGGGGATGTAGCTCAATGGTAGAGCACTTGTCTGGTATGTGTCTAGTGAGTACACAACAGAACGCAGAAATGGCAACTTCCAGTCAGAATAAGAAGTATGGGAAAACGTCAGGCACAGCTGCCCAGGCAAAGGCACACTTAAAAGCAGGGTATACAACTGGGTGTGGCGGCACACGTGTCTGTTTGTCAGAACATGATGGAAAGTCTAGGTCTGTCGGGCCCTGGGGTGGACATGATGCATCGGCCTGTCGTTCTCAGCCCCTCCCCCCCTCCCTAGCAAGGCTGTAGGCAAACTTTGGACCTGGCTTGGGACAGTTCCGGCAGCATCTTGCTCGGCTCTTTGCACATTTGCCCCAGTGTGACAATCTTTCTTGGGCCGGGCAAATGGAGACTATGCCCTCGTCTGACCCTCAATCTCTCATGCAGGCATGGGCAAAAAAGATGACCCCAAGCTGATGCAGGAGTGGTTCAAGCTGGTGCAGGAGAAAAACGCCATGGTGCGCTACGAGTCAGAGCTGATGATTTTGTGAGTAAGCCAAGATTTAGGGAGCAACTGTGGGGGTGCCAGCGCTTGGGGTACACCCCAGCTGGGTGCCAGTTCTTGGGGTGAGCCCCAGCAGACACAGCTGTCCTAGCCTGGGAGGTGCCAGTGCTTGGGGTGGATCCCAGCTTTGTGCCAGTGCTTGGGGTGCACCCCAGCAGACACAGCTGTCCTAGCCTGGCAGGGTTAGAGAGCTGGTCTCCAAGTCACTGTTACTGTCTCTCCCTGTCTCAGTGCCCGGGAGCTGGAGCTAGAAGACCGGCAGAGCCGGCTGCAGCAGGAGCTGAGGGAGCGGATGGCAGTGGAAGGTGAGCAGAGGGTGTGTGGGTGGGAAGGTGACTTGGGCCACTATCCCAGGCCACAGCTGATGCCTTCCGCCTCTCCGCAGATCACCTGAAGACCGAAGAGGAGCTTTCAGAGGAGAAGAAGATCCTGAATGAGATGCTGGAGGTGGTGGAGCAGAGAGACTCTCTGGTGGCCTTGCTGGAGGAGCAGCGACTACGGGAGAAAGAAGAGGACAAGGACCTGGAGGCTGCTATGCTGTGCAAGGGCTTCAGCCTGGACTGGTCCTGAGCCTGCCTACCCTTGTGTCTGGTAGATTGGCACCCACCTGACCCAGCTGCGTTCTCCCAAACCACTGGATCCAGGTTCAGAAGCCTGGCGTCCCTGGAGGGCCGTGCTCAGACACCATGCTGGGGGAAAACCCCAGGTGAGGGTTATCATCTGAGGTGACTCCACCTCCAAGGAGAGGCGCCCCTCCCCAGACTTCCCACTCAGGAGGGAGGAGATGGGTGTGTTTGCTGTGTGCCCCAGGGGAAGCCTTCAGGTCCCTGAGGGCTTGCTGCCTGGCACCTCTTTCAAGTGGCTCCTCTTCAGAGCCACTGCCACCACAGAGCACCTGCAGAGCAGAGCAGCCATTGCCCTCGTGCTCCCTGAAGCACCACCAAAGAAAGTACAGAGGCATCCACAGAAAAGGTCCGTGGATGGAGATCCAGCAGGGAGCAACCCGGTAGGGGTAATGCTCACCCTGGCGTAGGGGTAATGCTCACCCTGGCGGGGAGCAGGGGAAGTAGACAAGTTCATTATGCAAGCTAGGAGGGTGAAGGAGGGGTCTGCCCCACCACACACTGGATCCCCAGTGGCCAAGTGTCCCAGGCCTCTCACATGGGCAGTGGCCTGAAGCCCGTGGATTGCTGTGTTTTGCTTTTAGTTCACAACCGTTTTGACACTGGAAGGTATTGACTTTGGGAGAGCTGAAGGAGGCCCTACCTGTCAACCCCTCTCCCATCCCTCCCCACCCCTCCTCCAGCCCACTTCTGTTGACAGAGAGGTGCAGTCCCCTGGTCAGCATCCACATCAGTACAGGAGATGGCTCTCCTTGGCATTTTCCTGTGTTTGCACATTGAAACAAGACTGACAGCCTGGCCAGACACTCAGCCACTTCAGACCCTTTTTGTCAATTAACTTATTTTTTTAATACTTGAAAGTAAGCAACGTCATTTTTATACCTTTACTAGAGACACTGCCTGTCACCTGCGTGTGGGAGTGATGAGGAGGTCTTTGCACGTCCCATGCAGCCTGACACAAAACTGACCTGATTCTTGTTACATGCATCTATTTATTAGCCTTCTTAATAGTGTTACCAACCTGGTTGGCACCAGGGAGCAGCTCAAGGCCCTGTGGGTCCTTGCTCACAGCTTTTCTGTCCCCTCCTCCACCCGGCACTCTGTTCCTGTTGCCACTAGACTTTTCCAGGAGAATTGCCTCTCTGTGCAGAGGCCAGGCCTGGAAACAGGCTCTTTTGGTCTTTTGGGGATCTTGGCTCTGTGGAACCTGTCCAGTTTTGCTGCCAAGGTTTTACCTCCTGTACATATGTTGAAGGTTGAGGCTAGCCCCTCTTCATGCTTGCTGGGACCAAGTAGAGTGTGACCTTGTCCTTAGGCTGGCTGGTGAAAATGCTCAGCCCAGCAAGACAGGAACATGTGTGCTGGTCTCTCCTCAACACACCGGCCACTCCAATCTTCTTTGCCTATATCAGGATTTTCTTGGCCTGGCAAGAGCCAGCAAGCACTCTGTAACCAGATCCATAAGCCAAGCTGTTCATTTCTCGTGGTTCAGCCAGAGACCAGCGATTGGGGCCAGGGTGCCTCTCTTTCAGAGCAGCAGTATATGGACCGGTCCACTGGTGCCATACCAGCTGGGCCTGTGGGAGGGGCTAGTGCAGACAACAGCCAAGGGCCCACACTGACCCTGGACTTCCCGTGGGAACCATACTGTGCCTCAACTTGAACATCCATCCACCCAACTCCAGAGGAGCAAACAGCTATCTTACTCTTCACCTTGCGCAAAAGCTGCCATCTCTCCTGTGGAAATCCAGACATGCTGCTAGCTACCGCCACAGCTCTGATGTCATCACTTCCTGGTCCCTGACATGGCGGTATTGCTAATTTTATTCTGTTAGAGGAGGATGTTCTGGATTCCTTTTTCAACCACAATCTGCCAATCAAACTGGACTTTGGATGGGACCTTCATCGCCTGTGTGGCCTTCTTGACCCTGTCCTCTGCAGTGCCACCGGCAATCCCACGCAGCTCAGCCCTGTCATTCCTGCTAACCCAGAACAAGGAAACCATTTCCCAAGTGACTCAAGAAGGATGCAGGAGCATGCTGCATCTCAAGTGGCCTCAGAGCAGAAGCACCAGATGTTCCCTTCTGCCTCTGCCCTGATCAGCCATGACGTGTTGATCTCTCCAAAGCACACACTGCTTCCAGCAGTCATTAGAAAGTGGGCAGGACACTTTGCAGGAGGGCCTCAGAATTCCACCAGCCTTGGGAGATGTCCCCAGCTCTCCAGTCGTGACAGCATGAGGACTTCAAGCTCTCATAGAGCACTTTTGTTAGGCTCCCAGTTTGTAACCACTAGTTTGCAGCTAATATCAGTGGTCCGGGAACGAGACGTAAAGTATTCTCCTCCTCTGGAAATGCATACAGCTCTAGTCATGCCTTCTTCCCAGGAATTATGTCTTCACTTGAAGGCAGGGAAGAGAGGGATGTATACACTTTGTACACACATACAATGCTAGAGTGCATTTGCGTAAGCCCAAACTCTAGGCTAAGGACAGTACATGAGGCTCTAACCTCTATCCCTAGAGCACATGCAGAAGGTAGCCCATTGCTTCCAAGTAAGAGCATGGCCAACCCAGGTTCAAACCCTGCTCAGTTGATATTTGTGCCCCCAACAGCCATCCTTAAGGTGATTTTGACCAGCAGCTGTAGACTTTAAAAAATAAGATTTTTCACTGGGACAGGAGAGTAGAGGCAGGGGGGCAAAAAGTATCGGGGAGGCTGGGACTATAGCTCAGTGGTAGAATGTGTGTTTAGCATGCATAAAGGTTCACGGTTCAATCCCCAGTACCACATTTAAAATTTTTTTTCTTTTGAAAGATGGTAACATGACCCACAAGAGGGAATGGTCTGTTTTATGCGCAATAAAGTTTTGTTTTGTTTTGTAAGAAATGAAAAATGTATTTCTGAAGTCATTTTTCTGCTCTTGGCATTGAGCCAGGACATTTCTCATCATTTGGGCAGCTTATAGGTGAGTGTGTACAGACAAGGATTCTCAAGAATATAGCTTTCCATTTGGTTTGCAATGTTTGAGTCCTCTGTGTTATCCTGACTTAGCCATCAGTAGCTAGCACTTGAAGGTTCTCTGCAGCAGCCCCGCTTAGTAAGAAGCACTTAGTAATGGTGGAGGAAGCCGGTTTCTTAAAACAGGTGTTACTGTGGGGGATGGGGGGGCAGTGGCACAAGACTTCAGTCTCAGCACTTAGGAGACAGAGGTAGCTGGATCGCTGTGAGTTCAAGGCCAGTGTGGTCTACATTGTGAGTTCCAGGACCCATCTTTAAAAAACAGACTGGTGTTGCTAAAATTTTTAAGGTCCCAGTGACACATCAAGGCGTGATTCCATCCAAGTTCATTCTGGGAAAGCAATGTGTTTATTGGGCTTCCCCACAGAGTATCGATTACTTACCAGGGGGTGGGTTCACCTCCCCACAAAAACACTTCACCTGGGAAGACGTTGCCCAGCAGAGATGAGGGCTTCGCTGTAGCCACACAGATGGAGTCTCCCTCCCCTATCTTCACCCTACCTGCATCACCAGCCAGGCCCAGTATGTATAAGACAGAGTTGTGTACAACAGGTAGCAGGCAATAACTGGGTACTCTGGTACTCTTCCCACCCCTCCATGAGGGCATGAACCGTCCACAAACCTAGCTAGGATGATCTTTTACAAGGGGGTGAAATGACAGTTATGTGGCTCAGAGGACAGTCACTCACCACAGCTGGATCACCAGCTATTCCAGAGAGAAAACCCACTCATTGGTCAGGGACCCATGCTAAGAAGAGGAAGAAGGGGACTAGAAATAACCAGCCTAGGAGGGACTTACTGTGGCTCTGGGCTCCTCAGGAAAGGTAGGTCTCTCCTTTTGTCCTTTTGAAAGGGAAGTGCAGCTGAGTGGGTACCCTCACCAGTCTTTGTTTCCCCCCAGAGGCTTTCACAAGATAAGACTGAGAAACAGGTGTGGCTGTTGGCCGTGCTTTCATCCCCAGGTGGCAGGAAATGGTAGTTTTAGGCAGGCAACCAGAAACAGGCTCCTCCCAAGAAACCACAGCTCCTGGCCTCTGCCAACCCAGCTGACTCCTATCAGAAGATCGGAGAGGGGAATTTTTTAATGAGCCTCTGTAAGAAGAGTGTTAAAGATACTGATCAGCCTGGGTCAGCCTCAGACCCTGGGTATGTGCTCTCCAGCTGTACAGAGGTGGGAATGTGCACACAGACGAAAACTGGGCTCCCCTCTCTACTTGTTCCTTGCTGGAGAGGCAAGGTTTAGGGGAGGCTCCAGGAGAAGCTTCTTGGCAAGGGGGCTTGGGCTCTGGAGAGCATGTTTTGGGAGCATCTTTTCTGGCAGGAGCCACAGGAACCCAAGAACAGTGGGGGCTACCTTCCTCCTGACCCAGGGGAGGGAGCAGCAAGTTGATGTCCTCTGAAGGACCTTTAAAATTGAAGGGTTTTTTTTTCTCTATAGAGGCCTCCTGACAGAAGGCCATAAAATACTTCTGTAGGAAGCCCATTCTTCCTCTTACAAAATAGATTTCACTGCAGGGTGATATTCCTAATTCAGAGATCCATTTTCAGGCTACCTCTGTCTTGGTCTCCTAGACTGGACTGTGGCTCTGTTATGAAGACTGTTGCCTATATCGTCGAGTAGGCAAGCCTCTCCCAGAGGCAGCCCTCTGGTGTGAACACCTTCCTGCCCACAAGAGGTATCTAAATGTTCTACAGATGTTGAAGGAAGAAATGGGATGGACAGAGACACATGGAAGACAGAGACCTTTCTAACCGAAAGTATAAATTCCACTTTTTTAAAATATTTATCTTAAATTTTGTGTCTGTGTGGGTCTATGAATGCCAGCGCAGGTGCCAGCAGTAACTAGAGATGCCAGAGCCATTGAAACTGGAGTTGTGAGCTGATTGACACAGGCTGGGAACTTGCTCTGTAAGAGCAAGTGCTCTTAACTGCCAAGCCATCTCACCAGTCACAATTCTTACTTACATAGAAATTTGGGGTTGACATTTAAAATATTGGATCCTGGCTGGAAAGTAGCACTGCAATCAGGTGCATGTGCCCCCCGCCCCCCCCACACAGAGATACATTACACACAATTTAAAATAATAGAAGAAGGGACAGGAGAGGTCGCTCAGTGGTTAGAAGCACTTGCTTGCTCTTGCAAAGGACCTAAGTTTGATTTCCAGCATGCCCATGGCAGCTCACAACCATTTGTAAATCCAGTTCCAGGGAATCTGCCATCCTCTTTCTGGCTTCCAAGGGCACCAGGCATGTACGTGGTACACATACAAACATACAGTCAAACCAAAGTAAATCTGTTAAGTAAGAATCTTTAGAACATGGAAATCACACATGTGAGTTTTCTGGATGATTTAAAACATGCACAGCTTAGGTAGTAGAGTGCTGGTCATGCAGAAAGCCCAGCACTTCATAAACCCAGGCATGGTGGCACACACCTCGCCCAGTACTTGGAAGGGCGAGGCAGAAGAATCAGAAGTTGAAGAAAGTTCTTCATCCTTGGGGTATGTAGCAAGTGTGAGATCAGCTTGGATGACTTGTGAAACTCTCAAAATCAAAAAGAACAAAAATAAATAGAAGTCATCAGAAGTCATTAGTCATCAGACCTTAACTTGCCAGCAGCTAAGTCAGAGGCCATCCATATCCAGACATCCCTGGTCAGCCCCCAGCCTTCAAGGTCATGCTGGAATCTCAAACCTGTGGCTGAGCCTTTACAACCTCCCAAACCCACTGTTTCCTTCTGAGTCTGTTATCAGGCGGACTCAAGGGTCCATTCACCAGTCTGAGGGATCTTCACAGATGCAGAGTGGACCACAGCAGCCGTTTGGGAATCATGAATCAGGGTCCCATGAAGTTCCCATTACTGATTCGGACCCCGTCTTTAGCAATGTAGGAGGGCCACCCTGAGACAGGCCCTTTTATTTGCTGTCTTTCTGGAAACTGAAAGCCAGTAGTGCAGCCATCTTGATGACTCAGATTTAGTAGGCAAAAGCAGCCCTGTTCACTCCTCAGACACACAGTAGAAGGAAAGCTGACTTCTACATACCTGCCCCTCACATGACCAAACAAATTTAAAATAAATGCAAACAAATTTAAAAGTATTCTTGATTATTTTAAATTGTTATTAGCATATATTACATATAGTGGGTTTTAGCATCCTATATATATACAGGTATATATAGATTATATATTATATATTTGTGAGCCCATGGTTTATAACTCCTTTGCCTCCAGGCCAATGGAGGCTTCACTCAGGCCCTTCCTCTGTCTTATGTTCACTAATGATCATTTGAGTCACTATGCCCCTCCAGGAGGAAATATAGGTCACTTGGCCCTGTAACATGAAGAACCCTAGGGATCTGATTTGGCATCTGCCCAGTCTGGCTACTATCCAGCTGGCTGATCTTGAACTTAGCTCTCCAAATCTGTCTCCTAAGTCTTTGCCCAATCAAATAGTAGAGGGACAGAAAGGAGCCAATGGCACTTGCTGTGTACTGTGGCCTATCTCTCAGGCTCTGAGTCACAGTCTCATGCCAATCTGGCCCTGCTCAGAGCCCAACCCAGAAGCTGTCCCTGCTCACTTTATTGGAATTCCCGAGGACATCTGGATCCCAGGACATAGAGTGAGTGAGAGGAAGGAAGCCAGGGTTTGGGTTTCATCTGGGGAAGTCCCATAAAAGAACTAAGGACAGAAATAGCATGTCCATAGCATGTATCAATAACAAAGACAAAAAGCAAAGCACACTGGAATGCCAACACCCAAGAGGCTGAAGCAGGAGGATTGACATGAGTTTTAGGTCTTCCTGGTCATGTACTGTCTTCTAGGCCACCTTAAGTCTAAAGAAAAAGTTACTAAGCAGTGGTGGTACACACCTTAATGCCATAACTGAGAAGGCAGAAACGGGGATCTTTGAGTTTGAGGACAGCCTGCTCTACAAAGTGATTTCCAGGACAGCCAGACCTGCACAGAGAAACCCTATTTTCAAAAAAATACGATGGAGCTGGGCAGTGGTGGCACACGCCTTTAATCCCAGCACTTGGGAGGCAGAGGCAGGCAGATTTCTGAGTTCAAGGCCAGCCTGGTCTACAGAGGGAGTGCCAGGACTACACAGAGAAACCCTGTCTCGAAAAACAAACAAAAAAAAAAAAACGATGGATAGACGGACAGACAGAGACAGACAGAGCTGGCTTCGGAAAGAGCAGAGTAATACAGAAGATGGCTGTGGGCCATGATCAGATCTACCTCGGGGCAAATGTTGGGGGGCCTGGCTCTTTGGAAAAGCCAGCCCCATTCTTCCACTCCTTTCCTGGGAGTCCATCTGAGCTGTGGCCAGACCCTAGCAAGGGACATTTATCTGGCTTTGAGAAGCCAGCCCTCCAGGTCTCTGCTTTTCCTTCATTGAGCTGGGCATCCTCACTGGTAACTATTAGAGCAGATCAAAGAGTCCCAAGTCACAGCCAGGATATAAAGCTTGGGAAATCCCACACAGAGCTTCTGACTTACTTTAAGTGTTGAGTCACATCAGGGGCTCCACCTATCCTGCCCTCCTGAATTAGAGGACAAAGTGCCATCTCAGCAGAGTACTGTAAGTGACACTGCAGCTCAGGTGTAAGTGACAGGATCACCCCCCAGCCCCCAGCCATTGGTCTAGGATCTTTCTTCCAGCAGGGTTTGTCTGCTATCCCTCTCCTGTCTTCCCACCTACCTGTCTTTCAAGGCCCGCAACAGACAGCACTGGATGACCGGCACCCTGGGAACGGTGTGGGAGACTGGCCCAGCCCCTAAACACCTTTCACCTTCCCAGTAAAAGGTCTCAGATGAAGATTCAGGGAGATAATGAGCTCGATCACAGTGGGTATGGAGTTTATTAAACATTAACTTTTAATCTCAGTAATTAAAAAAGCAGACACAGGTGGAATTCTGAGGTTGAAGCCAACCTAGTCTACACTAGTTCCAAACTAGCCATGGCTACATCATAAGACCCTATCTCAAAAAAAAAGTTTTTAACACCATGGAAGGACAACAGCATAGTGGGGGCTTTGAGGGGAGTTCACACCCAGCACCAGAGACAGACAAAGCACGGCAGGGGACACTGAAGAGAGGTGATCAGGGCCCACATGGCAGAGGTGGGAGTCTCTTAAACCTTTCTAACCTTTCTTATTCAGAGGCAAAGAAAGGGGTGAGGAGAAGGGTGTGTAGCCTTGATGTGAACTCACTTCCCTGGGTGAAAGATCCCAGCACCCCAGAGTCTGTCCGCTAGGGACCCACAGACAGCCCCACAGGATCTGTAAGAGGGGAGGCCTGAGGAGAGCTGGATTCCAACACCATACTCTTAGACCCAGAGCAGAGAGTGTCCCTCTAGGACAGCCACTGCTCCCTCAGCCTCCAACACACTGCCTCAGCCCACCCTATAATGGGTTCTATAAGAAAGCAAGCTGAGCAAGCCAGGGAAGCAAGCCAGTAAATAACCACTCCATGGCCTCTGCATCAGCTCCTGCTTCCTGCCCTGTGAAAATCCTGTCCTGATTTCCTTTGGTGATGAACAACAATGTGGAAGTGTAAGCTGAATAAATCCTTTCCTCCCCAACTTGCTTCTTAGTCATGATATTTGTGCAGGAATAGAAACCCTGACCGAGACACTATACAATAATGAAATAAATTTTCATTTATTCATAGAAATGCCTATGATGCACACTAACATCCCCTTTGATGGGAAGGACACATAGAGGCTCATCTCTGTTTGACTTATGGAAGAACTGAGCCTGGAGCTGTTGAATGGTTGAACCTAGGGTCACCAAGAGAGGGAAAATAAATTCCAAAATCAAGGCTCTTCTGCTCTCACCCTCCTCCTGACCCCCTGGGGGTTGGCGCTGCCCAGTGCTCTTCCTTGGGCTCTGCTGCTACCTCCTTGCCAGATGTTTCTTGTGTAACCATGTCCATTGCTCAGTATTTGTACTGTCCCATCCAAGCATGATTTTTCTTATGGTAGTGAAGACTCACAGAGTCAGGTTAAACTGAGTATTGGGGCATTAGTAGAATTGAGCCCATCTCCGCCTCCTTCTCAAGTGCTTTCTAGCTGTTTGTGAGTTGTGTTCTTTTACACAATGAGTCCTAGCGACCCCGACTATAATTGCCCTGAGTAACCCTAGTCGTGTTTCCCCACAAGACTGTAAATGCACAAACCATGAGAAAGGTATTCGGGGCTTTACAACCACACCCTAGAGCCAGGAATGTGCCTGGCCTCAAATTCACTGTGTACTTGAAGATGACCTTAGTTTGATCTGCAGCACACACTTAAAAAGCCCAGTATGAAGTAGGCACAGTGGTGCACTCAGAAGGCAGAGGCAGGCCTGGTCTATATAAGTTTCAGGTGGGTCAATCATGGCTACAAAGTGAGACCATGTCTCAAACAAACAAACAAACAAACAAACCAGCAAACAAGCCTTGTGTATTTCATTCCTGGGGTTCACTGGCCTGCCAACCTACCCTGAACAGTAAGCGCCAGTTCCTAGTGACAAACCTTGCCTCAAAAAAACAAGGTGGGGCTGGCAAGAATCATGCATAGGGAAAGGATACCTGTGTTCTATCCCACATGGCAGAAAGAAGTGACTCTTCCAAATTGTCCTTTGACTTCAATATGCTAGCTATCTCACACACAAAATCAATCAATCGAAGTGATTAAGAACAAAAGGAGGAAATAAAGCCCCAAAGGTCAAAAGACACATCAAGTCTCTTGGAGCTAGAGTTACAGGTGGTGCTGAACTATTTTGTGCAGGTACTGGGATTCACACCCTTATCACCATGAGAGGGCAGCAAGAACCCTAACCACTGGGCCATCTCCAGCCTCCTGTACAACCACTTGAGAACCTGAACCTTCTAATAGAATTGAATGTTCCCTGACACAACATCTTCACCTTAGGTTTTAACCTAAAAGAAACAGAAGCAAATCAGGTATGGTGACACAAGCCTGTAATCCCAGTATTTGGGAAATTGAAACAGGAGGGCTTCTAGGAGTTTCAAGGTAAATCTGGGCTGTAGGGTGAGACTGTCTCCAAAACCAAAAACAAACCCCCACTCCCCAAAAGTAAAAGTGAACTAAAAAAAAAAAAAAAAAAAGTCAGGTCAGGGGTTTTGTGACAGCTGGCCACACCAGTCTGTCCTGGTTTGAATGAGAGGGGTCTGTGGTGGCTGGAATAAGAATGGTCCCCATAGGCTTGTATATTTGAATACTTAAGTCACCAGGAATTGACACTATTTGGAAAAACTAGAAGGATTAGAAGGTATGCCCTTGTTGAAGGAAGTGTGTTGTTGAAATTTTTAATTCCAATCCTCCAGGGTTTCTAACCCACCTCATTCAGTTCCTGGGCAAAAAACACACAACTTTTATTAAAAGCCTTAAACAGCACAAGAGCTGGGCAGATATCTACCCTCTATGCTATGTCTATTTTCCAGCCAATAATTCCATTGTATAATTTGCCATGTTTCATGTGGGCTGCTCTTAACTCCAATTAGCCAACCCACATGGCCATTATATCATGACTCACCTAACCCATGGCAGCTTCTTCCTCCAGTCACCTTCTGAAGTGTGTCACTGGGGATGGGCTTTGAGTCTTTCAAAGCCCATGCCAGGCCCTCTCCCTTTCTTCTTTCCGACCAGGGTGTAAAACTCTCAGTTATTTATCCAACACCATATCTGCCTGTGTGCGGCCATGCTCCCTGCCGTGATGATAAAGGACTGAGCAAGCCTCCAGTTAAATGCTTCCTTTGTAACAACTGCTTTGGTCAGTTTCCTTGCAGCTTAGTCGGGGTTTCCATTCCTGCACAAACATCATGACCAAGATGCAAGTTGGAGAGGAAAGGGTTTATTCAGCTTACACTTCCAATTGCTGTTCATCCCCAGAGGAAGTCAGGACTGGAACTCAAGCAGGTCAGGAAGCAGGAGCTGATGCAGAGGCCATGGAGGGATGTTACTTACTGGTTTGCTTCCTTCTCCTGGCTTGCTCAGCCTGGTTTCTTACAGAGCCCAAGACTACCAGCCCGCAGATGGTACCACCCACAAGGGGCCCTCCCCCCTTGATCACTAATTGAGAAAATGCCTTACGGATGGATCTCATGGAGGCATTTTCTCAACTGAAGCCCCTTCTCTGTGATAACTCCAGCTTGTGTGAAGTTGACACACAAAACCAGCCAGTACACCTTGCTAATTTGTTTGTTTGTTTCTGAAATAGCATTTCTCTGTGTAGTCCTGACTGTTTTGGAACTCACTATGTAGACCAGGCTGGCCTCAAACTCCTGCCTTTGCCTCTCTCTGAAGGCTGGGATTAAAGGTGTGTAACACCACTGCCTGACATGTCCTGGCTAGGTTTATATCAACTTAACACAAGCTACTGTCATCTGAGAAGAGGGAACCTCAATTGGGTGGTGGGCTAGAGGAGAGGTTGAACCCTTATTAAAAGTAGACTGCAAAATAGTTATGCTTATAAGGTTATGTATTCAGAGCCTGCAAACAACTTCTGGAATATGATTGGGTCTACGTGGTCCAAGAAATATTTAGAGACAAAGAACACTCAGCTTGTGTGGGCTGGGTTCTGCTGACTGGGTGGAGACAGTGTGCCAGGAGGCCCAAAGCCTTTGCCCTTTCCCACCCTAGCTCATCCCTATTCCTTTCTGTCACCGGAAGAATGGAGCTGGGACCAAGGAGGTGATTGTTCTGTGATCTCTAACATTCAGGTGAGAAATGCCCCTTCACACCAGACCTTTGTGTTCACCCCAGTTACTTCTTGGGAAAATACATTTATTTTAATGAAGCTGCTTCTATGTAAAATTTCTAGACCCCCATCAACGCTTCCTAATATAGAGACTACTTAGGCTGCACATTAAGACTGGAAGTTTCACCTAAAGTTCCGTGGCAGGGTTGGACTCATTAAAGTGAATTGGTATGTTCCATCTTTATGAAGTTGTGAAATCAATCTCCCTTTTTCATTTGCTTTGATTGCCAAGCACCTCAGAGAGAATCCCAGTTAAAAATATTACTTGTTCAGGTCATGATCATGCAGGAGGTAGAGGCAGGAAGATCTCTTTGAGTTCTGGTCTGCATAGCCAGTTCCAGGCTGGTGAGGGCAGCGAGAACTTGTCTCAACAAAAAATTTTTTTTCTCATTATTTTCCACTTTGAAATCTAGATAATTCAGTTTGTATGTTTTAAATTTTAAAATATTTATTTTATTTTATATATGAGTGTTTCGCCTGCATGTATGTGCACCACATGTGCTCCTGGTCCCCATAGAGGCCAGAAGAGGGGTCAGTCCTTTGGAACTGGAGTAACAGATGGTTCTCAGCCACCGTGTGGGTGCTGGGTACTGAACCCGGATGCTCCGTAAGAGTCAGAAGTGCTTTTAACCAACGAGCCACCCCTCCAGCCCTAACTCTGCTGTTCATCAACAGACTCTTCCATTATGTGATTTCAACTGTAACTTTTATTGATCATAAAATTAGTGCCACCTTCCTTTAAGAAGAATTGGACAATAGAAACCCTGGGAGATGGCTCAGTTTGTAAAAGACTCCATATGCTTAAGAACTGGGCTTTGGATCCCTAGCACCCATGGAAAAAAATAAGTTTTGCTGTGTGTATCTACAATTCCGTTGTTGTTGGGGCAGAGTGGAAGCTTCCTGGAGCTCACTTGGCAGTCAGCCTAGGGAAATGGAGTTGGGGAGCTGGTCCTTGTTCGAGGACAGATCCATTCCCCTCACCCCACCCTATTTCAAAAAAAAAAAAAAGGTGGAGAGTGATCAAGAAAAACACTGACCTCTGGCTTACACACACACACACACACACACACACACACACACTACAACCATGTGATTTTTTTTGTCTTCTCAGATCCAGTTTCTCTGCTCTGGAACAGCAATTCTCTTGGCTCTATTTACTTCCTCATACTTCCAGAAATTCACTTTCTTGTTTCTCTTTCTCTTTTGTTATGTCTTGTCACATGTCTTGTCCTTTGGGATAGTGGCTGGCACTTAAGTACAGCATTGGGACTTCTCCGGACATGGGAACTAGCTAGCAGTTTGAGATTATCTGCTAGCCGCCTGGGTTTTCCCACATTCTCATCCTTGCTGGTTCTTTCCATGACTTGAGAACCCCGCAACCCCCATCCCTGACTCCCCGCAACAGTTTAAGAATTCTGCAAGCAGCTGCCCAGGAGAAACAATAGAAACCTCCCAGCATCTCTGATAGGGTCGATTCTGATAGGGCCACTAGTCTTGAGTGTGTCAACCCTGCTTTGTAGTACACTAGGACAATGCCGAGAGGCCGGGATCTGATATGACACCCATCCTCACTAGGGCAGGGCGTCCAGGCTTTTGGGGACTCCGTAGAGCGCAGGTTCCGGGTGTACCTTCCTTCCGGTCCCCTGTAGCGAGCAGTTGGACCCTCAGGTTTCCTCAAAGTGCAGCCAGCCGGAGGGCGGGGCATCCGGAGGACGGGGCTGCCATAGGGGCGGGGCTACCCGGCGAGCACGAGGAAATGAAGGTGGAGTAGAGCGCCGGTCCTAGTGTCGGTCCGCAAGCCCTTGCCTCAGCCTGAACGCGGTCCGGTACCCACGCAGCGGCGTCTGCGAGGTGAGTCTGCCCACCCTCCTGGGCGCCCCCACCGTTCCCCTCTGGGGGGAAGGGGGTTGGCCTGGAGCTCAGTTTGGTATCCTATCGATCCTTCCCGGCAGAGGGGCTCTTGTGCCTTGGTAGAGGCGGGTTGGGAGCCCCGGCCGCAGGGTGCCACCGCGGAGCTGGGGGTAAGGCAAGGGAAGGCCTGGGACACACGCCACTTGCGGTTCCCCTCAGCGCTCGGTCATGGTCCACTTTGGGGCAGGCCTCCTGGTGGACCCGGGGACCCCGCGGTCGCGCGCTTCTCAGCAGGTGCGCGCAGAGCTGGGAGGGCGGGCCCGAGGTCCCGCTGCTCCAGCTAGGCGCTCCGCTGTGGCCACCCACAAAAATGAACAAGGGACGGCTACAGCCCACAAATGGTCCCCGCAAAAGCCCTGGAACCCCAACCCAAGGAACACAGACCTTGGAAGACTGCCGCGAAGGGCACCTTTCCTAAACCCGTGGGCACCACTTTGTGCACAGCTCACATGCCTAAACTGAGGAAGTGGCTGCTCCGCCGCACCTCCAGTACCCAAAATGGTTTGAAAATGTGTATAGACGGGTTGCTGATGTTTTTTAAAAAGTGTGTTGAATGGTTGGCTGAATAACCCTATAGGATTCTAGAAGAAACCCAAAGCCTTCACCCACCAAGTGGCTGGGCCCACAAGGATTCACACACTCATTCATTCTTACGTTCATTTAGATAGTCAACAAATTAATGTGGATCAGGAACGAGTCAGGGTGGAACTTTGTGGGTGCTGAGAGGCTGGCGTGAAGAGTTCAGATATTGTTGAGTATGGGCCTGGGTCTTCTGGGATGAGATTGGCCTTCATCTGATAATTCTTAGGTGAGGAATGAAGAGCAGCCTGAGCTCAGATCCAGGCCAGGGCTTTCCCAGGCTACTGCCTGGTGCCATGACCAGGCTTGCTTGCCCTCCCTGGAAGACTACCTTGAGGCTGGGTCTAGGATAACCTAACTATGGAAGAGTGCTGGGGGAAAACCGCAAGAAGGATGTGGACTTACCACATTCCATCTCCACCCAGCCAGGAGACTTTGCAGTCCTGCTCCATCCCCTGAGCCTTGGACAGCACTACCCTGCACAAACCCTGGCACTCAGCTCTGGGGGGCCTGATCCTGTGCTGGGGCAAGGTTCCAGTGGCTTTAATACTTGAGTGGGCTGAGCTCTAGGAAGGTTTTGTATGTAGGTAGGGACAACCCGGGGCCAGGAATTGTGTGTATCCTGGCCTTTGCTGGCTCTCTTGCCTAGAGAGGGAATGGCAGCAGGGTTGGCTTCTCACAGCTGGGTTAGCAAGCATTTCACCCACTGGGTACAGGTTCCTGAGAAGCCTAGCTACTGTGGTATGTGAGCTTGGGTACAGGCTTTGGTGATGGCAGATGAAGAGGAGCTGGCTGGATGTGGCATGCTCTAAAGAGATTTGGGTAGCCCCAAGGTTACTGGGGCTCTGAAGGATGAGTTAAGGGCATACTTGAAAAGAGGGCTGTCAGGCTCTTAACTGGAGAAGCTGGGGGGGAGAGGTGATGCTCACAGCTTGAGGTTACCTGGTTCCTCTTGTTTGCCAGAAAGAGTAGCCTACCCTGGGGCCCAACACTGCTGGGTGACTGTGCTCCGGAAGGAAGGCCTGATGACACAGCCTTTTAGGCCTTTTGAAGGGCAGTGCATGCTGTTCCAGCCCTTTTGCTCTCAAGTGGGAAGTTGAGGGTTGAGGACCCATCTCTAGGCTGCGTTCAAGATCCAGCAACCATCCTGATCAGGGAGACAATGGGTCCAATGGTTCCAAGGATGTGAGCTGGAAACTGCCAGTCCCTAAAAGCCCCTGCTGTGGCTCTGTGGTGATTGGACATTTGTTCTGTGGTTGTATCTCTGGCCACCATTTGTTGGGCTGTGGCTGTGGAGGGCAGCTAGTGTTCCTGTTTCTTTCTGGGCACTCTGCCTGGCTGGCCACCCTCAGAGGCCACATGGATCTTTCCTCATAGTCACAGGCTCGACAACTACATTGAAGCTTCAGGGTGGAGGGCAGCAATGAGCAAGTACTATACAGAGCCTTCTGTGCCTGAGAAGCCCTCAGAGAGCTTTGTTGTTGTTCTCAAATTTATTTTTTTAAGGCAATCTGTTGCCCAGACTAGTCTCCAACTCCTACCCAACAGTGCCGCCTTGCTGGGCCATGGTGGGCATCTTTAATCCAAGAACTCAGGAGGCAGAGGCCAGTGGATTGCTGAGTTCCAGCCAGGGCTGTACAGAGAAATCCTGTCTCAATAAACAAACAAAAAAGAGTACTTCATGCCTCAACCTCTTAAGTACTGGGACGACAGTGTGTACTGTTTATATTAATTTATATTAATTAGCTCATTTTGTATTACAGTAATTAGAGACTAGATTATTGTTCCCTCCTTCAGATAGGTAAACTGGGTAGAGGGTAGAGGGGCTAATTTACTTACCCAGGGTCTCAAAATCAGATTCAGAACCCCCAGTTTAATGGTACCATCTTATTCTTAGGCCGTGCTCTACTTCCCAAGGGAAGTGCATCTGTGGAGCCCGATAGACCTCGGAGGTAAGGACCAGAGAGAGAGGATGCCCACGGTGTTGTTTGCTTTTTTGATACTAGTTGCATGAATGAGGAAGCTGGAACTTTAGTGCCAGGCACCTTTATGGTGGGGTTTCCCCCAAGAACCATCCTGCAGACGTCCACAGCTTCTCCAGTTCAGTGCTTCTTACTCTCTTACCTCTTCTCCATTGACTTTCACTGGTCCCAACAGGGATATTTCCAACAAAAGACTAGTAGTAGCTATCCTGAGCTAAGTGAGCTGAAAGGTAATCATTTCTAGAGGTGCTGCCATCTTGAAAATTGAATTCTTAGTTGGCTTTATGGGTATTTGTTACATGTTAGCCTTCAAAAAAACAATCAAACAAAACCAATGGAAATCAAGCAGACAGAAAACAGGAAAAGTATTTTGTTCTCTCTCTCTTTCTCTCTCTCTCTCTCTCTCTCTCTCTGTGTAGCTGATGGTGTCGAGTGTCTTCCTCAGTCATTCTCTACGTTTCCATGTGTATGTGGCAGGACTCTAGGACTCTTCACTCACCAATTTAGTTAAGACTGGCTGGCCAGTAGGCTCTAGGGATCCTCTGGTCTCTGCCTCCTAGCACTCAGACCCCTACATCTGACTTTTGCATGGCACTAGTAATCCCAACTTGACCCTTATGCTATTATAGGCCTGCAGTTTACGGACTGAGCCATTTCCTAGCTCTGGTTTGCTTTAAATTACCCTTCTAACTCAGTAATGCAACGAGACATTAGTAAATACTTAGGAGCCAGGTGTTTCCCAGCTGGCTCCTGGACTGGCGTTATGCCTGGAAGGGTGTGGATGGCTAAGCCCTGGCCCAGGACTGAGCTATGTGGAAGAAGGCAGCCAGATGTAGGGAGGTCGCCCATCCATGTGTCATGGGACACTGTACAGATGCTTTTTTTGCAACGCTTCGTGCATGGAGTCTGGAGGAATCTCCTGGCCTATAGTGAATCCCCCACCCTGATGGCTACAACCAGGGCAGGTCTGCACTTCCCCAGGCTAGTGTTGTCTCCTTCATTGACAAACCTTTGGTTTTGATTGTTTTGTTTTGTATTGTGAGACAGGGTATCACAGTCTGGTTTTCAACTCACTATATAGCTGAGGCTGGCCTCAAACACATGATTCTCCTGCTTCCGGCTCCCCAAGTGCTGGGATTACAGGTTTCAAACATTTCTTCAGAGGCAGTAAAAGAACAGAGCTGATGCCTGGATGCTTGAGATTCCAGCTTGTCTGATCAAGAGTCCTTGGCTGCAGGCTTTTACCTGAGCCAGCAGTAATGGTCCTGTGTCTCTAGTCTATATTTGGTTTAGTTTTCATAACTGGTATATACATACATGCTTCTCCTATAGTGGCGCTGTTCCCAATAAGCCTACCATAAGTTGAAAAACACTGCAGGTAGAAAAGGCATCGGTGTGCCTAAGTACACTACATTACCTCAACCCACCTTGTGTGTCCTCAAAACAGACAGCTGGCCTTCCAAGGGGTGTGTGTGTGTCTGATGGGGACAAAGGGACCATAGCTAGGCTGGGTACCAGAGACCCTGGAACTCACCAGAGCCACCCTTCTCTAGGTGAGGACATAGATTTCTGCGGGCATTTGCCAACAGGCTTTTCCTTACCAGTCTTGGAAAGGTATGTTGGGACTGGGTGACACTGTCTAGAAGAGGCCTCAGGATTCATGGGAGCCCACCATGTCTCCTCAGTCTGGCATGTTGCTATCTTATACCATAGACCTGTTTTCCCTTGAGTTCTAGACAAGGCTAGGCAAGGTTCTGGCCAGGACATGGTCTTGTTTTTCTTTGAATATCTTCTAGAAACCAGGGAGACCACACCACAAAGCCCTTACTGGACTGACAGTTGAGTGTGCCTCCAGGAGCACATCTCATTAGGCAAGGTGACTGTCCTCTCTCTCTGAGGTAGGCTATTATCCTTTTAACAAAAGAGGAAAGGTCGCTTTTTCCTAGGGTGTGGAAGACAGGAAATTGCTGTTACCCAATGCAGGCCCACTGCCAGCTCTACCCTCAGAGCATGGTGCAAACAGTCCAGTCCTCCTTCATTCTCTGCTGGGCTAGGTACCCCCAGTCCCTCTGTGGCTAAGCTAAAAAAAAAGGAAAGGAGAAAAAGGTAAAGCCTTGGGGGCAGGGTGGGAAGAGGACA
Organism: Rhynchomys soricoides; assembly: GCA_019843965.1. NCBI lineage: Eukaryota > Metazoa > Chordata > Mammalia > Rodentia > Muridae > Rhynchomys > Rhynchomys soricoides. Next base: position 4,254,961 of record JADRCH010000155.1, on the reverse strand, counting down.
AAGACATGCAGACATCTCGGAGTGGCTCTGAGACATCTGCCCGTGGTCCTGTTGGCTCACCCTTAGGACATCTGACTCCCTTTCTGCTAGCCATCTTGTCCCACCCAATGCTTAGATCTTTCAGAAGCCTAGGTCCTGGGTAGGGAGGGAAAGCAGGGGACTGTATCTTAGAGGCCTCAAGCATCCAGGACGGCCAACTTCTGAGGGCCTAGCGAGGCCACAACAATGGGACAGCTCAAGTCATGCACAGGCCCTTTCCCATACCACCCTTCGGTTAGATTTACCTTTTCCCCCCATGCTAGTGGTTAAATGCAGAATTTTTGCCCACTAAGCAGTTGCAGTACCACTGAGCTACACTCTTGTTCTTAAAACTTTTAATACTTAAAAAAGTATTGCTGGTCTTCTGGTTCAAGTCTATAATGCCAGCATGTGGGAGGCCAAGCAGCAGGAGGAGAACAAGTTAGCAAGCCTGGGCTTCATAGTAAGAACTTGTCTCACAAGCCCAAACAAAGGGCTAAAGCTACAGGACAGCTGGCAGAGGACGTCAGTCCCAGCACGGCAGAAACCAAGCACAGTGGATGGCATCTGTAGCCCCAGCACTTGGATAGTGGAGGCAGGAGGATCAGAAGGGAAGATTGTTCTAGGCCAATCTGAGGTCCATGCTAGGCATTCTACTGACTGAGCTGTGTCTGTGCACATGGGTGTTTGCTTGCACCACTTTCAAACCTGGTGCCCACAGAGGCCAGAAGAGAGTGTTGAATCCCCTGGAACTAGAGTCACAGATAGTTATGAGCTGGGAAATGAACCCAGGTCCTCTGGAAGAGCAGCAGCTCGTGCTTTTAACAACTGGGCCATTTTTTCTAGCCCATATTCATTTTTATTAAGTGTAGTTGTTTATTTCATTATGGGACATACCACAGCATGAATCTGGAGATCAGACTTGCTGAAGTCAGTTCTTTCTTTCCCTGACATGAGTCCTAAGTCTTCAGTTCATGTTGGCAGGCTTGCCAACATCATCTCCCTAGCCACTTACATATTCTTGCTACCTGTCCCTTGTCAAATACTTTGTAGACATTCTCTCCCCAGGCTGGATTTGAATTCACTATGCAGATCAGTCTATCTTCCTGTTTTAGCTTCCTGGGTGTTGAGATTACAGATATGAAGCACCATGCCTGACTGTTTTATCTTCTCAGTAGTGTCTTTTGAATCATAAAAGTTTTCAAATTTGAAGACTAGGTTATGTGAATTTTTTTTTTTTTTTTTTTTTTGGTTACTTGTGCCTCTGGGCTATGTCTAAAATATTGCCTAATACAAGGTAATGGAGACTTCCTCTCATATTCTCTTTTTAAATTTTTATTTTATTTTATAAATTATGTGCATCGATGTTTTGACTGCTTGTCTGTATACTATGTCTGTGTCTGGTACCCCCAGAGGCCCAGAAAAGGACACTGGGTCTCCTGAGACTAGAGTTATAGTTCTAAGCCACCATGTGGATCCTGGGAATCAAACCCAGGTCCTCTGAGGAGTGGCCCGTGCTCTTAACTGCTGAGCCATCTACTTTCTAGCCCCTGTGTTTTCTTACAGTGTTTCAGGTTACCCCTTACAATTAAGCCTACCTTTTTCTTTCTTTCTTTCTTTCTTTCTTTCTTTCTTTCTTTCTTTCTTTTTTTTTTTCCTTTCTTTTAAGAATTTGTTATTCAGGGGCTGGAGAGATGGCTCAATGGTTAAGAGCACTGACAGCTCTTCCAGAGGTCCTGAGTTCAATTCCCAGCAACCACATGTTGGCTCTCAGCCATCTATAAAGGGATCTGCTGCCCTCTTCTGGTGTGTCTGAAGACAGCTAAAGTTTATTCATATACATAAAATAAATAAATAAACCTTTTTAGAAAAGAATTTGTTATTCAAAGCCAGGAATGGTAGTGTCCCACCTCTAATCCCAGCATTCAGAAGGCAGAGGCAGATGGATCTCTACTGGAGGCCAGCCTAGTCTACATAGTAAGTTTGAGGACAGTCAGAGCAACATAGTGAGACTGGAGAGATGACTCAGTGGTTAAGAGAACCGTCTGCTCTTCCTGAGGACTCTTCCAGAGGACTTGTGTGATTCTTGGCATCTACATGGGGCTCACCACCCTCTGTAAGCCCAGTTTCAGATCATCTGACGCCCTCTTCTGGTCTCCATGAGCACCAGGCACAGAGATACATGCAGGCAAAACACCATATACACAAAATAAAAATAAAATAATTTATCATTTAGTGAACCTTTCTGTGTAGCTTCAGGTCACTCCCTAGGGCCTCAAACACTCTGAATCCTTTCTGCTGAACTTGGCTTTAACCAGGACAGACTGCTGAGGGAGCGTGTTAGGACTCCAGAGAAGCCCAGTTGTGCCACCTCATGACTGGAGCGGAGCAGTCTTGTTTGTGGCATCGTTGGGCCGTGTCTGCTCACTGACAGTTGGGCTCAGTTCCTCTTAGGTGACTCATAACAACTTTGTCAGAGTGTCCTGGCTCTGTCCGAGGAAGTTGATCCTCTGGTGATGCCCTGACAGAGTGTGTCCTGCACTAACTGGTGCTGCCATGATCCCCCTGGACAGCATGTCATGCCAGTGTATGCCCGAAAGGAAAGACCTCTGTCTGCTATCTTTTTCAAACTTATTTTTATATATGTGAGTATTTTTTCTTTTTGTATGCCCTGGTGCCTAGTGCCTGTGGAGTCCAGAAGGAGTCAGATGCCCTGGAACTGGCATTACAGACAGTTATAAGCCACCATATGAGCTGGGAATTGAACCCAGGTCCTTTGGAAGAGCAGCCAGTGCTCTTAACTTCTGAGTCCTCTTTGCAGCTTTTGCAGCATCCATTTTTAGAGTCTTTAGTATGACATCTGGCAGAGGTAGGAATACATGCTTTGCTAGGGGATCAGTGGCTGTCCTGATGTCCTCCGTTAAAAAATGCTGTTCTTTCCCTGGCGGTGGCCTGGAGTCTGTGGCTGATGACTCGATGTTCACTGCTCTCTGTTTCTTTGACCAGGCCCGACTTGTCATGACTAGAGCTATGATAAGGTTTGAAATCAGGAAGTGCAAATCTGTCCACTTTGTTCCTTTTTAAGACTGACTATTTTTGAAAATGTCCTCTGCATTCACATATGAATTAGGAATTGTTCATCACTCTCTGCAGAAAAAACTAGCGGGAGTGTTTTTTATAGGAACTGAATGGAGTGCTGCAGACTGACCGCATGTCATCTCTTCCAGTCCCTGACAGGTGGCTGCCTTCCATGTTTCCTCTCAACAATGTTTAGAGTTTTCATTTGGTGTCCAGGCCTAATGCTGGTATTACATTTACTCCTAAGAATTTTTAAATGCTCTGTGCATTAATTTTGTTCACAGACTGGGACTGATCTCAAGCTTTGGTAGACATGTGCTCTACTGTAGAGGCCAGGTCTTAGGATTTTCCATCTCTTGGTACCACAGCAATCATTTCATTTTATTTTGGATTATCAGTAGTGAATAGACAACAGCTCAGTGGGGGCTTACTCTCTGCTACTTTGTTTTTCTCATGAATTAGTTCTGGTAACTTTTTTAGTGGATTCCTTGGGTGCTGCATGGAAGGTCATATCAGATCAGTGTGTTCAAGGGCTTCCAGAAGATTCCACTATGCAGCCAGGCTTGAAAATTGCTGAGGAAGCTGGACACCACAGCACTTGCCTGAGGCCTTGCTGGCCGTGTACCTGGCACCCCCGCCCTCCATGGAATTTGGTCTACTGTTAGTACATGATAGATAGAAGTCTCTTTGTTGTCACATCAAAGATTTAGTTTTGTGGTCTTAACGTTTGTTCATCTTTATGAATAGGTGACACAGCTACTCTCTGATGAGAGATGGGGGTGGGAGGGAGCAGGAGAGCACATCTGGTTGCTGGACTGCGTTCTCTGAGTCCTTAGTCTCATGAGCTCAGTTGAACTGTTTTGTGCTTTGTGTGTGTGTGTCTATGTGTCTCTCTGTGTGTTTCTCTCTCTCTCTCTCTCTCTCTCTCTCTCTCTCTCTCTCTTTCTCTCTCTCTCTCTGTGTATGTGTGTCTGTAGAGGGAAGCTTAGGTGAGACAATGCCTCCATCACATTTGCTTGTAGGTAAGCCTGCAGGACGTTTTCTTGATTCGTGATTGATGTAAGAGACTGTAGCTTACTGTGGACAGTGCACTCCTGAGCACGTGGCCCTGAGTTCTGTAAGAAAGCAGGCTGAGCAAGCCGTGGAACAAATCAGTAAGCAGCCCTCCTCCATGGCCTTAGCATCAGCTCCTGCCTCCAGGTTCCTGCCTTGATTTCCCTCAGTGTGTGTGTGTGTGTGGGGGGGGTGACCTGAGAGTTGTAATACTGAAATATGTCCTTTTCTCCCCAAATTGCTTTTGGTCATGTGTTTTATTACAATAGAAAGTAAACTAAAACACACCCTCCTCCCTCCCCCACGCCGACTCTGCCTACCCACACTCCTGAGCACAGGACCTTGAGGGTTCTACACAGCTTTGTTTGTATTTATTTTGCGACAAGGTCTTAGAAAGTTAGGTCAGCCTTGAATTTGTGATTGTCCTGTCTCAGCCTTCTGAGTAGCTGGTATTATAGTCTGGGTCATCATGTTTGTTCTTGACCTAAGCTGAAGCTGGTCCTGGAGTCTCTGTGACTGTAGTTGAGAAGGGCCTGTGCCTCTTGTGTGAATGTAAAAAGGTGCTTTAGTCACAGGGGTTTAGGCTCTGGAATCTCACGTGGAAGCAGCACAATCTGGATGAGACATTTATACAAACTAAACATTCTTAGGAATTTTTTAAAAAGATTTATTTATTTTATGTATATGAGTACACTATAGCTGTCTTCATGCACACCAGAAGAGGGCATTGGATTTCCATTACAGATGGTTGTGAGCCACCATGTGGTTTCTGGGAATTGAATTCAGGACCTCTGGGAGAGCAGTCAGTGCTCTTAACCGCTGAGCCATCTCTCCAGCCCCATTCTTAGGATTTTTAAAAATTGTGCTTCTACACTTGGAGTAGGAATGGAAAAACTGGAATTCTGTCAATGCACTAGGTGTTTTAGATTTTGGGGTGTGTGTGCAGAGTTTTGAACTGAAGGTCTTGCTCATGATAAGCATGTGTGCTATCACCCAATTCCTCTAAAAAAAAAAGCATCTCTAATAGAAACTACCCATTCAGTGTGACTCTGGGTAGCTACCGCGTGTTGACTATACTGTGTTCTTGGCTTTTTAGACATGGGGGGAGGGGCAAAGCTCACTGCTTATGAAACAGTCAGGGTTTGTATCATTAATGGATGACCAAGTCTGTTCTCATGCACATGTGATCCTGCATTAATTGGGTGTTCTGCCACGTAATGCTTCTGACAATACTGATGTTTAATGTTTGCAGAATTGGGCCCTCGATTTAGAAAAATAATAACCTGATCTGCTTGTTTATATTTTGCATGCTGGGCATGGAATACTCAGGCCGTGCTCATGTAGGCAGACGTTCTACCATCAAGCTATGTCCCGAGCCCTTTCAGGGTCCTTACACCTAAAGCTATGGTTGGGCCACCCTGGACAATCTCAGATGTGGTCATCTGTATTCTAAAAGGGGAAATTAGGGGCGAGGTGGAGAGAAGGGTACTGGGACCTGTCCTCTGGTGGGGGTCCCAGAGCACTAACCACGGAGTCATCTCTCCAACCCCGTGTGTGTGTGTGTGTGTGTGTGTGTGTGTGTGTGTGTGTGTGTGTTACACAGGCCAGAGTAGGACATCTGATCCCTCTGGAGCTGGAGTTAGGCATGGTTGTGAACCTCCTGACGTGGGCCTTGGGAAGATCAAGAAGCGTTCCTAACTGCCAAGCCATCTCACCAGTCTCCAAAGCAGTCCCTTAAAAACCACCTTGTTTTTCAGGTGTTGAGGGTCTAGCCCAGGAACACAGTCACGCTAGGCACTGTGAAGCACTGAGCTCCATACCCACAATTGTGTATTACAACTGTTTTACCCTTTAGGTTATTGATATGCTACAGAATACAGATATTAGGGCAGGCGTTTGTTCACAGACCTTCGTCCAGTGGAATGCGGTTTTCACCTTACAGCTACTAGTAGTCTGTGTGTGTGTCTAAGTTCTTCTGTTTCTCACCATCTGTGCATGTGGTTCCTTGACACTTGAGCTTTATTTATTTACTTATTTGTTTATTCATTTTTATGGAGACAGAGTATCGTGTAGCCCAGCCTGGCTTCCAGCTCACAGTGTAGAAGAGGGTGGCCTTGAACTTCTGATCCTCTCTTGCTCTACTTCCTGAGTGCTGCAGTCACAGGTGTGTGCTGTCATACCGGAGCCCCTGGCTTTGTGCGTGTGAGGCAGGCACTCCACCAACAGGGCTACGTCTCAAGCACTTGAGCGGGTTTAGCATGGTTCCTTGTTTTTCCTATTAAGTCACAAGTTAAATATTTAACATACAATCATTTAAAAAGATAGAAGACAACTTTTTCTGGTCACTTCTTGGCATTCACCAGCCCTAAGTCTGGGGGGGCTTTTTCTTCTCTAGATCTTGTCTTGGTGGTATTCTTTGTACGGCTTTGTAGCCCCTGGCACCTAGAACACTTGAGTAGATGAGGGTTCGTAGAGGAGGGCATGACTATCTCTGTAGTATTTATCACATTTTTCTCGATCACTTGTATGGATAGACTTCAGCATGGCAGGGACACAAGGACAGCCAGCTCTGTGTGTAGCAGTACTTTGTCCCTTCTGCTGTGGTCTGAGTCTGCACTTTGGGCCTGTGGGAAGGGTTTTGAGAAGTTCAGAGTTTTCAGCTACTTCAGGGCTTTTGGCTTCTGCGGTGCAAGAGAAACTTCCGGGTCCCTAGGAGAGTGAGGTGGAGTCTGAGCAGTCAGACTAAGGAGTCTGAGCTGCTGTCTATTCATCTTACTCTGGACCATCTGGCCAGAAACAGCTCTCTCTTCCCAAGACTCCACCTGGTGGCTTCTGGAAGAAGTGGCCTCTGCTATGGCCGAGACTGACAGCTGTGACTGTGATTGACAGCTCTGACCACCTTGAGGTGCTTGCAGAGTGTGCTTTCACACCTGTGTCTAATAATTCTGGGTGCAATGAGAACTGCCAAGCACATCGGTTTTTGACTAGAATTTTTATTCATTACTTTGTGGATATGCTGGAGGCGGGCCCTTGCGTACCGAGGTCAGAGGGACCTGGAGTCGGCTCCCCTTTGACCTTTCAGTTGTTCCAGGGATGGAACTCAGGCCAGCTGACTTGCTGGCAGGCACATTCACCCACTCTCTTGCCTGTTCCTAGTTTTAGCTTTTTGAGGGACCTCCACAGTTTCCATGGTAACCATTCTATTTGTATTTTAGTAACAGCATATATGGTAAATGGATATACTTTTTTTAAAAACCATGCAACAAAACCTTTATTAACATTTTAAACAGAGGTTCAGCTATTTCTGAAACTTTGTGGGGGTTGGGAAGCAGGTTTCACGATAGGGTTTCTCTGCATAGTCCTGGAACTTGGGTTTGTAGACCAGGCTAGTTGAAAACTCAAGGATCTGCCTGCTTCTACCTCCAGGTGCTGGGATTAAAGGTGCATACCACCAAGCCTCTGTACTGAAACTTACATTTTCTAAATTTAAATGCACAAATGGTTTTAGTTTAGAGTAATAGAGAATTTAGGCTGAAGAATGGAGACCAGGTACAGGCTTGAGTCTTTTCTGGATCAAAAAGAGTATGGTCATCTTTCAGCTGCTTGCCTGCAAAGAGGAGCGTCTGCTGGCTGGGGTGGCAGGTGCCCTCCTAATCCTGGATCTTGGCCTTCACATTCTCTATGGTATCCGTGGGCTCTACCTCCAGGGTCTGGGTCTTCACAAAGATTCACATCTTAACTTGTTAATGAAGGGATCAAAGTGCAAACTCCAAAGCATATCAGAGCACCCAGTTATAAGAGCCTCTGCCCTGGACAAAGCGGCTCGTCAGGACATCTTCAATGAAGTTCTTAAGTGGCTTTGGTCCAGTCACTTTGGTCCGGACGTTGTGGCTTGAGTGGCAGGCACATTTTACCAGCCAAGCTGTCTTGCCGGCTCAAAATGATCCTCCAGATTATATTTTCTTCCCATTAAGTTGGAATACGTACCGTCTGCACTGTCTTGTCTTGTGGGTAGAAGGAGGAAGTGGTTGGTGGTTTGGGAGGGCTGTGATCCTGTAATGTAGATGCCCTGCACTCTTGTAGGTGTGTGTGACTAGCTGGGAAACCCGCTAACCAGTCTGAGGATTAGCAGCAGCAGTTCTTGTGAGAAGCGCTGGTTGGCCTGATCAGATTTACTGAATGTGGGAGGCAGAGCTGAGCTCTGGAGAACTGGCCTGGGGATGCCCACTTCAGTGCCAACTAAGACTTCAAGGAGGGAGACTTCAGACCTGACTCACTGGGTCGCTGCTCTGGTTCTGTGCGGAGAGCAAACAAATAAGCCGAAGCCAGTGGTGGTGGGGTGGGTGTGTCTCAGCTACAGATGTGACAGTGTCCTGTGTCCTGATGGGGCCCCACAGAGGCATTGCTTTAGGGAACAGCCACCCACACCATGTGTATGTTCTCTTTCAGGTGGTCCCTGAACTCTGTGAGCCAGCGGTGGTTGGAGCTCCACAGCTTGTGTCATGGACTCTGAGGTTAGATTCTGGCATCTTTTCATTTTGTTCTTCCTGGGTGTCCCTGTTAATGATGCAACCTAACCCCTCATTTGACAGGTCTGCCAAGACGAACCTCAGATATCCAGCAGAATTCATCTCCATTGGCATCTGATAGGGACTTGGTACCGAATGGGGACATTCTTCCAGAAGGATGGAATGATGTGACTGCCAGCCTGGTAGACATGGCAAGTGCAGCACAGAGGCTGGACAGAAAAGATCTGGAAGGTTCCCTCTTGCCCCAGTTAGGGGCTGAGCTGGGTGCGGCCAGTAGTGCTCTCTAACCTCCTGATGTCTCCTGCTGTCCTGCAGGGCTCCTAGAGAGTTGGTCCCTCCTGTGCTCCTCCTCCCCGGGGAAGGGTAGACTTGCTGCTGTCCCCTTCTTTTACCTTCGGGGCAGGAAAGCTGAGGCACAGAAGTTAGGTGGTGTCTGGTTGAGATCACAGTGAAATGCTGACATTCTCTGTTATATCTTGGCATTTGACATCCCTGCCCCACATCAGAGCTTGTATCTGATTGTAGGTGTTTCTGACTTTCTGAAGTTTTTTTTTTTTAAATGGTAAAATAATATAAAGTTAGTATTTATTACAACTATTAAGTGCACAGATGAGGGACATTAAGTGAAGCAGGTTTCGTTTCTAAGTTTTGTTATACTGCAGGGCCTCATGGTACAGGCGTTGTTAAGTGTTCCTCTCCAGTGCTGCTTTTAGACACACCATAGAACTAGCAGAGAGGCCTGTGAGCAAGACACTCCCTGCTGCCTCTGGTGGTGCATGTGTCCCTCTGAAGGGCAAAGGGAAAGTCCGACCCGGGTCACTGCTCCCTAGGGTTTATGGAGCATCCTCTGCCTGCTCGTGAAGGGAATGATGGGAAAGAACTGCTTGCTGCTAGGAGCACAGCCTGTGCAGGCAGGCTCAGTCCTGTACGTAAACATGGATGTTACTGAAGTGATGACATTTGCCTGGCACCCCAGAGACAGTGTCCCTGAGACCTTTCCCTCAAAGCAGCTTCCCCAGTGGGCGTCTTCAGGAAGGGGTCTGTAGAAGGTGGCTAGATGATCCCTTGGTGTCTTCTGTTAGAGTGCCACAAACTAGTTCTCTGCCCATAGACCTCTTACTAGGGCATTTGGATTCTCGGAGTTACTGGTTCTCACAGGCCAGTGAGATTTGGTTTCAGCTGTGCCCTGACCCAGACTCCTGTGAGCCTTCCTGACTTCCTTTTCATCTTAGGTCAGCAACGGCTCAGGCCTGGAGGCTGAGCACATCACAAACCTGCTGGTGTTCGGCTTTCTTCAAAGCTCTGACTGTAATTTCCACCAAGAGCTGGAGGTACTGGGTCAGGAACTGCCTGTGCAAGTTTTCTCGGAGGCAGACCTCGAAGACGAGCTGCAGACAGATGGCAGCCGGGCTAGTCGCTCCTTCTACCATGGAAGAATACAGCCAGGTAGGTCCTGGTCTTGTTCATCTCATCCCACATGTAGGCTTTACTGACCCCTAAAGGCTACAAGGACCTTTGGGGTTCAGTCTCTAACTTTACATTGTCGGGTTCATGTGTGTTGTGTGTATGTCATGTGACTTCTGTCTTGTGATCTGTGCTTGATTGCCCCCAGTAATGTCCAACTCACCATCCCCTGTATCAGGACAGCTTATAGAAAGTTCTTCCTTCTGCTGAGTCCTTAGTTTTCCTCAGGCCTGACCTGAGTATCCTCTCTGGACCAAAATTAAAACATGTTTTTTAAACATATGTCCCAAACAGTTATAATACAGCCAAAGACTGGAAATTGGTTGTCTAGTTTGGGTTTCATTGCTGTGAAGAGACACCATGACCAAGGCAACTTTTATAAAGGACAACATTTAATTGGGGCTGGCTTACAAGTTTAGAAGTTTAGTCCATTATCATCAAGGCAGGAAGCACGGCAGCATCCAGGCAGGCATGGTGCGGGAGGAGGAGCTAAAAGTTCTGCATCTTGATCGAACTGCAGCCAGGAAAGACTGTCTTCCAGGCAGCTAGAAGGAGGGTCTCAATGCCCACTCCCACAGTGACACACTTCCTCCAACAAGGACACACTTCCTAACAGTGCCGCTGTCTGGGCCAAGCATATTCAAACCACCACACTGGTCAAGATGTTGTAAACCAGAAGTGCCACCAACTTAAGCTTGTGGAGTTTTGGAAAGTAGCAAGGCAGAGTCCTTCATCCTGCCATTCAGATCTGGGAGGTCTGGGACATTGCTAGTCTGGTCACAGCCGCCAGGAGACTCTCAGCAGCCCCACAGCACCTTGTGTAGGCTAGTTGAACTCTCAATTCAGTGAGAACTCCTGCCGTTAGAGTAATTTTTGCCTCCTATATGAAACTTTAACTTAGTGACTTGCTATTACCTAAAGAGATGACTGAGTGCTGAAGTATTCTGACCCTCATTTCCAGATAAGGAAACTGAGGCATAGCAGAAAGAAATGGCTAACCTCAGATCAAATTGCTTCAGGAGCAAGATTCAACCAAGCTGCTCTATCATCAGTGCAGTCACCTCCTGTTAAGCCTGTGTCCCTCTGCTGCACCTAGACTTTACCTGTCCCTGACCTGAGCCCTGACTATCTTCCCAGCCTCTGTTCCCTGCTGTGTTTGCAGCAGCTGAAGAGACCTTCCTAAAGACTGGGATGCACCAAGTGCTCAGAGTGCTTGCAGGTAGCATGCAAGTTGGCATCATTGAGAAATTCTTTAGAATGTGCAGGCCTGGGCTCTGCTCCTCCAGCATGTTCTAGAGCTGGAGACTACTGGATGATTTTTTTTTTTAAATGCATGTCTGTCTGTCTGAGTATGGGGGTATACACATGCCCTAGCATATATATGGAGTCAGAGTTGGCTATTTCCTTCCACCATGTGTGTCTTGGGATCAAACTCAGGTTGTCAGACTTGGCAGCAAGTGCCTCTGAGCCATCTCCATGGCCCTCAGATGATTTTTGATCAGGACCTCCAAATCCTAGACTGAGGCCTTCCAACCTTGCAGGCTAGGAGCTGGAGATGGAAGTCTGAGACAGACAGTACCTTGCCTTTCTAAGGCCTTGGGTTTGTCACTAGCAAGCAAGCAAACAAACAGATAAGCAGCCTTCAAAGCCAGACTTGGTACCTGCTTCTAAGTCCTGCTGCCTCCGTTCTTGGGCACAAAGGCTTCACTGTCCTCTAGTGGTTGTCATGGAGACCAGCAACTAGTTTAGCTTTTTTTAAAATTATTTTTCCCCTGGCAAATTAATTTCTTTTGAGACAGGGTCTCACTGAGTTACCCTGCCTAGCCTAAAACTTGTTGCATAGACCAGTCTAATTGTGACCTCCCGGAGCTCTGCCTGCGTCTGCCAAGGGTGGTTCATTTTTTAAATGCCCTGAAGTGGTATCTTGAGTAGGCTGGGGTGTGACAGGTGTTCTCCACAAGCCAGGTTTTACCACAGACTGTCTTCGAATCTCACCAGTGACCCCTCCAGCCAGGCCAGAACTGAAGAGAAGCATCAGGCAGTCCAGGAAAGGTTCAGGAAGTACAGGGCAGAGGGAGGAGGGTCTGGCTGTGCGCAGGTGTCTGTCACCCCGTGCTGTACTTGCTCCTTTATGCGTCAGTCTATGCCTTTAGACCTCAAAGCCTGGCTTAAGTCAGGGTGTCAGCGGAGGTGACTGTGGGGCGACAAGGCTTTGTAGACAATCGGCTGCAGATTGATTGGACTTGGAAGCAGGGCAAAGTAGTGGCTTCAGCAAGTGAGTGAGCAGCTGAGTCTGCCTGGGACACTTGAGTAGTGGATTTAAATCACAGGGAACTGGAAGCCACATAGTTACCTGTCACCTGAGCAGAGGTGAGTGAGCACTGGACAGGCCTTGAGGACAGCGGTGTGTCCATGTACGTGCGCTGGAGTGATTGCCCGCTAGTGTGAGGAGGAGCCCTCCTCCCCTCGTTGCCAGCGCTGAATACCTTGGGCCTCTAGCCACTTCCTTAAAGTGAGCGCCCTCAGGACCCAGCTCACTGTACCTCTTTCTGGTTCTGAGGTACAGGGTGGGAGAACTGGTGAGCCTGCATTGTGAGGTTCTGTTTGACAACTGACTGAGGGAGGGAACATGTCTCTGTCAGGATAAATAGGAAGCCATAGGGAAGTAACAAACAAAACTACAGTGATATTTGTTTTTCTGAAATTTTTTTGAGGGGGGGTTGTTTTGTTTTGTTTTGTTGGTGTTTATTTGTTTTTTGTTTTTTTTTTTTTTCGAGACAGGGTTTCTCTGTGTAACTTTGGCTGTCCTGGAACTCACTCTGTAGACCTGGCTGGCCTCGAACTCAGAAATCTGCCCGACTCTGCCTCTCAAGTGCTGAGATTAAAGGCGTGCGCCACCACTGCCCGGCTTACAGTGATATTTATTGATATTCATTCATTCATGCATGCATGCAGCTACTTACTGGCCACCAACTTATATCCCAGCCACGCATGGCTCTTGAGTGGGGTATCTGACAGTAAAGTAAAAGATTTTAAATGAGTTTTTCAGGAGCTGGTGAGATGGCTCATGATTAAGAGTACCTGTTGCTCTTGCAAAGGACCCAGGTTCAATTCCCTCATGTACATGGTGGCTCACAACCCTTGTAACTCTAGTTCCATGGATCCTGCACCCTCCTCTGACCTCCATGGATAACAGGCACACGGGTGGTGCACAGATGTACCTGCAGGCAAAACCCTCATATACATAAAATGCACTAATCTGAACAGAATTGCAGTTTCTCAGAAATTTACGTCCAAGCAGCCCTGTTAGACAAGAGAAATAGGTAAACAGGTGTATAGTAAGTGCCCAAAAGAGAAAGGGGGAGCAGATGAGGACAGAAATGATCACACAGCAGGATCCAGGCCATCAGGAGGTGCAGGCCACATCAGGAAGCTGCAGAAGGGACAGCATGAGAGGAGACAGGGCAAGGCAGTCCCAGTAGGGTCTGTCTGTACACAGGGTTAGACAGGGTGTAGCCTTGGACACTTACAGAGTGAGAAGACTGGAAGAGAAGCCAGGGACACTGCTGCCCTGTAAGGAGGTAAAGGGTGCGTGGTCTCCAGACAGGATGCAACAGAGCAGTGACTCAGTTCACTGACTGCACAGCCCCTTCCCTAGTGCCAGGCTGGTTGCTGGCTCACCTCAGGGTGCTTTGCACTCAGGAATGCCACAGCTCAGGGCCTTTCCCCCCAGCAGCAGCAAGCATATAATCTGGGACAGCCCTGCTTCTCCAGCCAGATTCTGCCACTCAAGCCTTCCCTGGACTCGGGGCCATGCATGGTCCCCACTAGGGCATGTGTGCATGGTTCCCACTAGGGCATGTGTGCATGGTCCCCACTAGGGCATGTGTGGAGGGTAGGAAATGGCATGAAGCTATTGGTAGAACCATTGCTGAGTCTTGTTTGTATTTGCTGCCTAAACATTCAGATTCTGAAAGTCAGGAAGATATCATCCATAACATTGCCAGACATCTTGCCCAAGTAGGTGATGAGATGAACCAGAGCATCCAGCCCATGCTGGTGAGACAACTGGCCACACAGTTCATGAACGTCAGCCTCTCGGAGGAAGTAAGTGTATGACTCTGGTCTGTGAGCTCTTCTAGGACACTTCAGAAGTATGGGACATTTTCCTTTGTTGAACCAGAGTCTTTCTCAGGAAGTGAATCCTGTCCTTGACTGCCTATCAGCATGGTCTCTAAAGAATTTAGTTGGCTGAGATTTAGGATTCCTTAAGTCAGGGTACAGAGCTTAGGAGTCAGGCCTCCAGAAAGATCCTCCAAGTGCCTGATCCATACAGAAAGACTCAGTCTTCTGTTGTGGAGAGCTCGATGGCATTTCCCTGGGGTGACGTGTCCCCCACTCATCTGCTCGGCTGTGGTTATAATCTGCACATGGAAACTGACATAACTCCACCTCTTGCTGGGTATACTGTGAGGGACCCAGAGCTTGTTCCTCAGCACTGGGTCCTTCCTAAAGCAGAGAACACCAAACCCAGGGGCTGTGAAGTACCTGCCTATGGTGGGGACGGAAGCGGGAGATTCTGTTCTTAGGTCCTCCACCAGCTGAAATCATGGCTGCCCTCACCATCTAAATTCATTGTGCCTCCATACAGCCTGTCTTTGTGCTGGCCCTCTCTCTACCTGCCACCTTCCAGTGGCTGTCATGGAACATAGAAACATCTGTGAACAGCCTTTGGCTCCTCCTATGGACTAGATTTCTTAATGTGGGCCACCGAACTTGAAGCCACCCCCCCTTTAGTTTTTATGTTTTATTTTTTTCCGAATTCAGAAATCAGCCTGCCTCTGCCTTCCAAATGCTAAGGTTAAAGGCCTGTACGACTTTCCCTGCTTTTAAAAGATTTAAAGTTATGTGTCTCTGTGCACCTCATGTGTGAGTACATGCACACACTTGCAGGTACATATGTAGGCATCATATCCCCCAGAGCTGGAATTACAGGCCATTGTGAGCTGTTGCCTGGGAACTGAACTGGGTCCTCTGGCAGAGCAGTAGTACATGCTCTTTTCAGGTCCAGGAGTCCAGTATCATCCTTTCCTGTCTGAAGCAAAGACAACATGTAGCCCCTAAAGCTGAGCACACCAGTAAGATGAGCATAAGATGTACTCCTGTCTGGCCAGCCAATTCTCTAAGAATCTGAGTGCAGGGAACAACTCAGGAGTGTGAACAGGACCACAAACTGGTCCATGGTCTGTGGAGAGTGAATCTTCTGTCATCCCCTCCACCCAGGGCTCTTAGCTATTTAACCACTTTATTTAGCTATTTAGCCTCTGAAAGGCTGCTTCCTCCTTTGGCTGGTTCGATTTCTTTGAAGGAAGAGCATCAGTAAACTGTCTTCTTTAATGTGTAGGACAAAAGGAACTGCCTGGCCAAAGCCCTTGATGAGGTGAAGACAGCCTTCCCTAGTGACATGGAGAACGACAAGGCTATGCTGATAATGACCATGCTGTTGGCCAAAAAAGTGGCCAGTCATGCACCAGCTTTGCTCCGTGATGTCTTCCGCACGACCGTGAACTTCATTAACCAGAACCTATTCTCCTATGTGAGGAACCTGGTTAGAAATGTAAGGGCCAGTGACACCAGCCCCTGCCTGCTTGCCTACCCTATTCTAATCCAGCAGAGCCTCTGCTCAAGTCCCTCACCCCTCCCACCCCCCTATCCCCCTCCACCACCCCCCCACCCCCCGACCAGACACAGACAGTTTAGAGGAGAGGCAAAGGCTGTTTCACCACTGGTGGGAGCCAACAAGCTGGGGAGGTGTGGAGGTTTAGGAAGATGACCAAGGGCTCAGCTCCCTTGGGCTACTCTTTGCTGCCACAAACCTGAGCATAAGTGGTGTGGTGTGCACATGGAAGCCAGGGGTCATTATTAGTGTCTTTTTATCTCACTCTACCTATCTTTGTGAGGTAGGGTCTCAGTGAAGCCGGAACCTGCCGTTTAGGCTGGCCAAGCAGACCCTGGGCTTCCACCTGCCTCCCTTCCTTTCATCTCTGGGGTTAACAGTAGTTTAATGTGTACTGGTGCTCTACCTGATATATGCCTGTGTACCATGTGTATGCCTGATGCCTGATAGGCCAGCAGGGTGCTGGATCCTCAGACTGGAGTTGCAAGTGGTTGTGAGCTGCCATATGGGGTCTGGGAATCTGAACTCAGCCTGAGGTATTATATGTACTCAAGAAGTGACTACACTTATTTGTATGTATATGTTTATGTGGGAGCATGTGTGCCACAGCACATAAAAGATCAGAGGACAACTGTGAGATGTTCTCTCCTTCCACCGTGTGGGTCCAGGGTATTGAACTCAGCTCATCCTTTACCCAATGAGCCATCCCATTGGCCCATAATTTAAATTCTTCAGAAGTATCCCAAGGATAGTAGAGAGAAAGTAACAGGAATAATAAATGACTTGAGAAACGCTGTCAAGTTCTCCAGTAACCTGAGAACATGTACATTACTAGGGAGCCCTGCATTTTTATTTTAGTGGTGCTGGGAACTAACTGCAGGGCCTTGTGCATGCTCAGGAAGTGCTTACACCAAGCGAAGCCCAAGGTCAGTCTTCTGAGACTGCTCGAAAAGGGCCACTCATTCTTAAAGAGTCTTGTGCTCTGGTTACACAAACCCAAGTAGAAGCTGGATGGAGATATCTAATCCACTAATATTTTCGAATGTTTGGGATTTTAGAACATGTCAGAAACATTACCCAGGATTCCCCTTTTGGGGGAGGGGTTGTTTATTCTGGGGGAAGGCAGAATTCACAGTCCAAGATGGCAATGAAATGCAAGGCAATCCTCCTGCCTCGGCATCTTAAGTTCTGGGACTACAGGTGTGCACCCCCACACCTGGGTGAGTGGTGCAGGGGACAGGTCTCTGCATGCTTGGCAGGCACTGTTGACTGAACCACAGCCAGAGCCTTGCACCTGTGTTCTAAAGCACCGTATCCTACAATGAGCCTGACTCTGACTCTGCTGCTCCTTCCTTAGGAGATGGACTGAGGGTGCCTGCAGAAGCCCAACTGGCTGAACCTCAATATGTCAATAGCGAAGCTGCCTATAAATGAACTGTGACCGTGTAAACAGACTTGGAGTGAAGACGACAGCTGTCTCCCTATTTTCAGGTGGTGGGAATCCCTCCCATGCTGGTGATTCAACATTTCTACTTTAGCGAGAGAGGAGAGAGAATCTGAAGCGTTTCCGCCAGCTCCTGCATCTGTACTATGTACCTTTGTCTTCTCAGCCATATGGATTCCCACTTGGAAATTAAACTTAAACGCAGGCTGTAAGGCAGAAAAGCGTCTGTCATGTGAAGTGATATGAGAGGCCAGCTCTGGGACTCAGTCTTCACCATGTAGGCGGGCTTCTGTTTAAAGAGAGGTACATCGGCCCGTGAGTGTGAAGTCCACCCAGCCTAGTGGACACCCCAGTGCTCACAGGCCACCACCTGCCTTTGTAAAAGCTGAAAGACTGTTCTCAAACCATGGGAAGCCCGACCACCCCACTCCTCTCCACCCAGGGGTTTAGCTGTTCCAGGTTTCAACTGTTTTCTCGAGATTTCTATCCCAGTGGAAACAAACTGAATCATGCACCAGACCTGTCTGTGTGATGTCAGTTGCTATGATCAAGCTCCTGCTAGGGAATGCAAAGACCTGACATACCATTGTCAAAGCATGAACAGATCAAAACCAGCCAGTAATCCAAACAGCAAGCACTCAGTTCACAAAAGGGGACTTCCAGTCAAGTCTGATATTGTCTTGGTTGTAAGGTAAAGTTGCCATCCTCTTCCCCCCAGGCAACATCACAGAAGATTCCGTGTATCAAAACCAAATGTTCCCTTTGCTTTTGTGTTTCAGAGACAAAGTCTCACTGTATCCTCAAACGTGGGGTAAGTCTTCTGCTGAACTTTCCAAAAGCTGAGGTTGTAGGCATGAGCCACCACAACCTACAAGTGTTCTGGTTTTAACTCATCCCAGCCATGGTGGCTGTGACGGTTTAGGTGTATCCTATAAATTTGTGGATTTTTCTTTAGTAACATGATCTCTGTGTGGGTATAATTGAGAAATTATTTTAAATCAGAAAATATTTTTAATTCTGTTCTAAAAATATGTGAATTGCTTTAAGTGACAGAAATTTGTTTCTTCAAAATAAAAGGTTCTTCTCCAAAAGATGTTTGGGATAGCTATATCTCAAAGTGATCTAGTACATCAGAAGGTCAAATCATTCCAGCATAAACACACAGCTGTTTGGGGTCACAGTTCTGAGGGCTGGCTTTATTCCAGTGACTCACTACCTCTGCTGACTGGGAACTAAGTTGTGGTTTTGGATCCCAGGATCATGCTTTCAACACTGAAAGGCAAACCAAGAATGCAAATACTTTTAGAATATAAAACATTACCTGAAATAATCCCCCATAAGTAAATAGTGGACAAAAGAGTCACCAATTATCATAAAATCTCATTTTATTGTCACCTCCAGGGTGCTTCCCCCCCATGATGTTGCTTCTAACTGAAAACACAGTTTGTAGACTTGAATTTTGTCACTTGCCGATAAAGAATAGATTGGGCACAAAGTAGACAACAGGATGGGAAAGGGGCCAGAACAATTCGAAGTAATAAACTGAGCAGACAAACAGTAGCAGTCTGCTGATGGCGCACACTGCAAATGAATGCTGCCTAGGTTGAATGCTTATGCTAATTTTTTTAAAGACAGGATCTCACGTATCCAAGGCTAGCCTTTAGCTCTTAGCCCAGTATGGCCTAGAACATCGTCTTCCGGCCTTCACTAGAGTGCTGGGCTTACAGGTCTGTATTCCATACCCAGGAAGGAACCCAGGATTTCATGCACCCTGGGCACACATTAATAGCTACATCCGCCTGACTCTGCTATCTTAATGATAACCATTCCAGTATCTGGGGGACAAGATACTAGAACCACTAACGAACTGAGTTTAATCCAGGAGTTAGGAGAGAGAGGCACTTTTAGTCTGAAGGAAGACACAGGTTGTCAGAGCAGGGGACATACAGGTCCAGGAAAAAAAGGTTTTCTTTCAGTGCTGGCCAACAGATGGCCCATGGATACAGGACGACAGACTTTCGGACCTCACTAAGAGAGGTCTTTAGCTCACCTTCCTGGGGAAGGCCTCCACAAACCTGTCATCTCACAATGACAAAACGTGGCACTGGCAAGAAAACTCCATGGATCAAGGTGCCTTCTGCCAAGCATCGGGATCCACATGTCGGAAGTAGAGAATCAACCTCACAAGTTGTCTCCTGACTCCCATGCGCACGCAGCCACACATACATAAATAAATGAACAGCTATTCGTATCAAAATGTTTGCTGAAAGCTATCCAGTAACCAGCTTATTCAGTGACGCAAAGGGCAGCACCAGAGCAGCCATGCTAACGGAGTCCCCTGAGCTAACTGCTCCAACTTGGGCCTCGGCCTTGCAGGTGTCCCTGAGACGGTTCTGACCTGAGACACTAAAGCAGCAGAGGGGCTGGGGGCCTGTGTAAACATGAGCACAGGGACATGGCAAGCCAAGTTGGGTTTTTTTTTTTTTGTTTTTTGTTTTTTGTTTTGGTTTTTCGAGACAGGGTTTCTCTGTGTAGCCCAGGCTGGCCTCGAACTCAGAAATCCGCCTGCCTCTGCCTCCCGAGTGCTGGGATTACAGGCGTGCGCCACCACTGCCCGGCACCAAATTGGGTTTTCCAGGAGGGCTGTGTGAAGAGCTTGCAGCTCTCCGTGCAGCTTCTAAAGGGTAGGCTGCTGTAAGACCACAGAGTTGATTCTGATGGACATAGCACTAATCTGTGGCAGTTTCACTAAGAAGCACTCTTGTCAGATGAGCAAGATGGAAGACTACCTGGTTAATCCTGAGTCTTAGAGTGTCAAGAATCCAAATAGTATCTCTAGGTGTCCACTCATCTTTCCATATGGCTACCCTGGACTGATGGTCACCGCAGGGAAAAACAACCAGAGGGATCAAAAACCAAAAAAAAAAAAAAAAAAGGCAGATATGTCAAGTGGCTACCTTTGTGTCACTGCATGCTTGGTGATGACAGCTGTGTCAGACGGCCTAACCTTGTTTATAACAAGGAAGTAGCACACTAACCAAGAACACTACTACCACCAGGTGACCCTAAGACACGTCACTCAGTGGCTAAAGGGACAACATGCAGTAGGAAGCTTGAGTACATACATGCTCCTTACTTAGTTCTCTGTGCTCAACAGACTTGGTACTTAGCCTAGCCTGTACGGTACTTTCACAGAAACAAGCAGTGGAGCACAGGCTACACCCAGGCTGCTATGTGCAGTAAATTAACAACTGTTCACAGGGACTCTGCCAAACATGTAGGGTCACCAAGAAAAGCACTAGACCTGGATGGAGTTGGGAATTTTCACTCACTGCCTTGTCTCTGATAAGCTAGGCTACTCTGTAAACCAGTTCTCAGTGGCTCCTACCCAGTAACCTGGAAGTCTAGATAGGACCAGGAGGAGGCGTAAGGTGTGGAAGCCCTCCAGCCTCTGGCATGCATTAAGTGCTCAATCAGTACCAGCAAAAGGAGTAGTAACCCTCACAGGGCTCACTTACAAGGGTGGCATGTCACAGCCATTTCACAAATGGAGGTTTTCAGTGCTACACTGTTGGTAAAGGATCACGGGTGTGTGAGACACAGGCCAAGGCTCATCATACTAGTGAGCACAGAGTTCATGTAGAATTCATGAAGACCTAAAATAAGAGAAAGGAAAAGAGAACTTTTTCCTTAGCTAGAAAGTGTAGTTTCCATAAAGTAGCTTTTAAAGGGCCAAATGCCCACGGCTCACCTTTAGAGCAGGAGGCAAGAGCAGGCACTATGTTCTCTAACTGGAGGGCTCCCACAGAGGCTCACCAACGGTGGCAGCCTTCAAAAGACCAGTCTCCGAGGACCTTCACTCTACTCGGTCAAATGATACCCAAAGGGACTGAAACACAGGCCAGAGGAACCTTTGGGTGAGGTATACATGAACCAGCCCAAATGAAGGTGCTAATGCAACCCTTTAATACAGTTCTTCATGTTGTGGTATATGCCAAACCAAAAAATTACTTTTGCTGCTACTTCATAACTGCAACTTTGCAACTGTTATGAATTATAATATAAATATCTGATATGCAGGATATCTGATAATTGATCCCTGTGAAAGGGTCATTCAGTCCCCAAAGGGGTTGTGACCCACGGGCTGATAACCGCTGAAATAGACCATCTTCTAGGAGGCAGTGATGCTCATTCAAGTCCCTCCTGCTAAGGCACTCTGGACCCAGGTTAGCCACTTCAGTACAGCAAGTAAGTCAGCATTCTTTAGGTGTTTTGTCAGGTGTTTCTCACTGGCTTTTGGCTAAGTGAGCAGCAATCATTCGTCGAATGAACAGTTAATTCTACCAAGGGTTGAGGTGCAGGAGGGATGGAGCACTTGCCTAGTATGCAGCATAGTTCTGAGCACAAAGTACACAGACATAGATGACAATTTGTCTCTACAAAACTAGTAAAATTTCCCTCTAGTTTACAAAGAACAGAGGATGCCACAGTGACTCAGTTCTGATGCTATATGTTCCCTAATCAAGTTGAATTCTGAATCTTTAGTCAGAGGGCAAGAACAGCCAGCCTCCTACTACCAAGTCCCTTAGATGAACAAGGATTTGAGAACTAATTTTAATGTAACAGCAAGACCAGGCATGGTGACACGTGCTTGTAATCTCAGTCCTGAGGCTGGACTACAAGTTCAAGACCAGCCTAGGCTACACAGAGAGACTTTTTTATTTTGTTTAAAATGATGGCAAACCTAGGAGCTGTGACAGAACCACCCTGTGGTGACAGGAATACCCTGTGGCTACTCCATCCCACTGCCAAGCAGAGAGCACTGAATTAAAGAAGAATAGGGTCAAGGGTCCATGTGGGGGAACCAGTGGAAAATTACCTATCTGCCATCACCCAGAAAAATATACTTGAGCAGTAAAATAAAGTGACAAGCAATTAGCTCAGATGCCAGCTTCCTCCCTGCTCCTGCCCTGGAGAACACAGATACAAATATCCTAAAACAAAAGCTATGTCTTACCAACTCTCACCTGAACTTGGCTGTTAGCTTTTAAATGCCAATAGGTGCTGAGAATCCAAAGGTCAAAAGTGTTAACACTAGAAGAAAAATCCCTTTAAAAAGTCCATCGAGCCACCAGCCTGAGGCCTGTGAGACAACACAGAGCCACACCACCTGTGAGAACTCGGAGGGAACTACTCCTGTCACCTCCAGCTACACTAGAGCCCACAACCATTATTCCCTGCATGCGACTCAAACTCACAAGAGGACATCACAGTGGGACACATCGACAGGACCCACAAACACGCTAAAATAAAATCTCTTGATCAACTCTTTAGGGAGAGCTTCTTTTAAAAATACTTTTTAAAAAAATCAAGCACATTGAAAACATCAGCTCTTGGTGATTCGAGTAGTTAAAAGTATTTTTATTATAAATTTCAGGATCTAAGAAGTAATGTTACAGGACTAAGATAAATCTGAGATGACTTCTTATCAAGCATGTGTGCCTTGCAGGGGGCACTGTGCCCTCACGCATGTCAGGGACAGGTCCCACCCCTCCTTGAGGGATGGGGTCAGCCAGGTGATACAAGATTCTGCAGAGTCCCACTAGCTACAGTGAGTGCATGGGGTCCTCTGGGTTTGTTGCCCTGGTGCTGGGCTAAGTTCAGGCCAAGACGTCTCTTGACTGCTGAAAGCCAAACCAGAACCTCAGCAGCAGTCTTGGTCTTAAATTCAAGTTTCTGTCCCACTTTTCATTAAAGTGATACCTAATAATAAATGATAAAACTTTATCATTTATTTCATGATTTACATTGAATAAAGGTTATAACCCGACTGATTCTGTAAGCCAAAGGATGACACTGCTTTCTACACGCAGAGACCCACAGAGAAGCTGATGATAGTCCAATGCCCAAGAACAGGTAGTGGGAGACACACTAATCCAGGTTCTAAATGACGTGTATGCCATCAGAGGTGTCACTGCTAAATCATAGGCACGTGGGGTGGCTGGCTAGCTCTATTTGTAAGAGGTCAAATAGACCCTGGTGGGCCATGTCAACCTCCTTCCTGCCTCTATGACCAATGACTGCAGCCTGTACCCTGCACTGGCAAGCAGACTAGAGAACCCTAAGTCCCCTAGACAGCTGCAGTGTATTTATCCCTTTTCTTGGGACAAGGTTTCACCATACAGTCCCGGAGGGTCTCGGTATGTATACCAGGCTAGCTTTGAACCTGGGATAATCTCGTTGCCTCTGCTTCCTAAATGCTGGGAATACAGGCAGGTGCCACCACACGGAGACTGGGTATTTATCATTTAAAGATCCCTAAAGGCATCATCTTTGAAAGATGGAGCTGTAGGAAGCTTCAGGAGCTTGTTGGGTGTGAAAGAGGTACAGGGTGAGACACTGCACTGCTGCAGTACCTGAGAGGCGGTGTGATGCAGGAGAGCACCTCATGCTACAGAATGGGGACCAGAAAGAAAACAGCTGCAGAGCACGGTCAGCTCACCTGTCCTGATAAACTGCCACAGGATGAACAGCTGGCCGTCCCAGCTGCGACAGGATGAACAGCTGGCCGTCCCAGCTGCAGGCTCCTCCCCCAGTTTCTCTTAATTGAACCCTATCCCTTAAAGCAGTGGCCCTCAAAAGGAAGATGACTTTGTCCACAGGGGACATTTGGCAATGTAGGAGACATTTTTGGCTACCCTCACTGCAAGTGGGGTGCCAGTGGCATCTAGTGGGTAGAAGGCAGGGATGTTGCCGATCATTACATAATGCACAGGGCAGCCTCCTACAGAGAATTACTGAAAGGCCATGGTGCCCAAGTTAACTAGCCTGTTGGAGGTGGGAACTTCACTCTTGGCCTTCTGAATCTAGCATGAGCCAAGGTCCTTAAAATGACAACCAGACCAATGTGAACACTGTCTCAAGCCATTGCCACGCTGAGCAGAAGGCCAGCTCCCCTCGTGTTCTGTAAATGTCCAGTCAGTTGCTGGCAGTCTAAGTTCCAGTGAATACAACTAAAGCTGTGGGTCTCTGTCTTGTCTCTCGTCTGACATAGCTGTTACTTCTTTCTTAAAGCCAGTGCCACTCCAACTGCCACCGCCAGGATGGCCACCGCAGCAGCCCCTCCAAAGAGCAGTACAGCCTTGCCCTCGGCGGGCAGGCCACCCTTTGCCCCTCTGGCAGCGGTGGCCTCCCCAGTGTGGCTCTTTTTCCTGCTCCCAGCTCTCTCCTCACTCAGCTGAGCAGCTCCCTCCACCCTCTCCACGGCATCGGGCCTCACTGTTACTGCTTCCAGCTCTTCCTCACCCAGCTCCACAAACACAGATGGAGTGGGGCTGGCTTTCTCAACTCTCATCATTTCTGGGGCTTCCACGGTAGGGACCTGTGGGAGCAAGGGAGCAGCGGCTCCCGGGAACGCCTCCTCTGGTACCTCCTCCTTCTCCACGTGCACGATGTCAGAGTTAGACGAGTTGTTCTCACTCTTCTCCCCAGCCCCGCTGCTGTCTAAGCTCTTCACTTCTTCAGGATCCATTGCGATCTGCTGCCAGGACTCAGGCCCGAGGGACACCGGGAGGCTTTCTGTGTGCCAACTCTGGCTAGCAGACAGTGAGACAGGCAGGCTCTCCGACTGCCAAGACGTTGTCACTGTTGGAGACTCGGGGGGACTAACTTGTCCGGAGTTGTCACTGGGCAGTATATAAATGTCATTGCTATCTTCTGCAATGATTCCAGGGTATTCCTCCTCCTCAGACTCAAGACTAAAGACAGTGCCCTAAAACGGAAGAGGGAGAATCCACGCAGACCCGTTAACATTTTAAGATGTGTTAACCTAGAAAAAATACTTCTTGCCTAACATAAGCTTCAGGAGTAAACATACTGCCTGGACCTCTACAGTTTCTGAACAGAGTAGATCCATCTGAAGGTAAATGTGGAAAAGAATTCTACATTTGATTTTTTCCTGTTTTTGAAAAAGGTGCTTCTGTCAGAGTTGGTCTCAACACCCCCCTTAAACGTTTTCTTAATTAAAAAGATGTCCCATACAATATATTATGATCACACCTTTTCTCTCCCCCAACAGTCTCAAACTTCTGTCCCACCTCAGCCTTCCAAGTGCTGATATCACAGACCTGTGCCACCAAAGCCTGCTAAAAGGAGAATTTTTAGTTTAGAATTTTAGTTTCCTTGAAACTAAAATATTATAAATTGATATTCAGTGTGCATCATATATAGCCAATGAGCTCAAAACAGCAGAGAAAATGAAAAGGAGATCTTGCGTTCTTGAAGGGGTCACTAGTGCGGACCCTGCCATGACCGAGTGCTAGTGCGAGCTCAGACGATGGGTCATTGGGTGTGAGTGGGCAAATATGGAAAATCATGGAATTCTGGCAACGGTGGCCATCAAGGAGCATGCCAGCCAAAGCACAGAGCCACAAAGGGCGGGCTTACTCTGCACTGTGTGTGAGGAGGAAGAAGTTCAGTATGACTGACAGAGCTAGAAATAAGGACTTTACTCCATAGCTAGTGTTTCTCACATTGAATGCTGGGACATGTGTATGTACACACAATACAATTTTTAAAAATCACACCAAGGAGTGGGGCACACCTTTAATCCCAGCACTAGGAAGGCAGAGGCAGGAAGAACTCTGTGAGTTCGAGGCCAGCCTGGTCTACAGATTGAGTTCTAATAAAGCCGGAGATACACAAAAAGTCCTGGACAGGAAAACAAAAATAAAAACAAAAAAAACCCAAAAACCCAAGCAAACCAAAAAACTAACAAAACAATGGTATATAAGGAAATTGGTATATAATAAACAATGGTTATACATTAATTTCTAATATAATACACAGTACTATACAGGAAAACTGGAGGGACCACTGGACTTTGAAGGAAGAGCAGCTTCTAGGAAGTATGTTGTGATGGCACACCTGTGACTTATGAGTAACTGGTCTGGGCTGCTTTGTGAGACTTTCTCTCTCAGAAGCAAATAGGTAACAATAACAACGATGAAAGCGAAAGGCGCTTCTGAGCCTGCCCGCTTCTGAGGAGGGTCCTCTGAATCTGAACTGCTGGAAGCATGCAGGAGAGAAGTGGGGAGAAAGGGAACACGCTTAGATTGGGGGGGACGGGGTGTTGGTTCAGTTCAGAAAGAAAAGAGATGAAGACCTTTACTAGCTGCTGTGATCAGGTATAGGTCATGGAAACTGAGCAAGGAGCTGGAGGGCTGGCTCAGCAGTTAAGAGCACTCACTGACTGCTCTTGCAGAGGGCCTGGATTCAACTCCCAGCATCCACAAGGCAGCTCACAGTTGTCTGCCACTCCAGCTCCAATGCCAACCTCTCTGGCTTCCACAGGCAACAGGCACAAAAGTAGTGCACAGACCCAAATAAAGAGAAAATACCCATACACATAAAAATAACATTTAAATCTCAAAAAACCAATAATAATAATAATAATAATAATAATAATAATAATAATAATAACAACAACATTTAAAAAGTATAAAAACTGGGCTAGAGAGGTGACTGAGGTTAAAGACTCAGGTTCAATTCCTAGCACACACATGGTGTCTCACAACCATCTGTAACTCAAGGTCAAGGGCTTTGACACCCTCTTCTTGAAGGCACACATGTGGTATGCAGAAAAAATACCCATACACGCAAGATAAATTTAAAAAAAAAAAAGTAAAAGCTGATCAAGGATTTTCATGAGCAATTTTCTTCTTCCTTCCTTCCTTTCTTTTGAAATAGATTCTTCTCTTATACAGCACAGCCCAACCTCAGTTTCCCCCCTTCCACTGCTCCTGACTACTTCCCTAACGCACACTTTCTTTCTTCTTCCTTTCTGTTTCTGTGGTGTGTGTGTGGGGGGGAGGGGTATCCAGAGAATCATAAATGCCAGGCAGGCCCACCCAGATGGCCACATGCACCCAGAGCCAAGAGTGTGATTACTAAGCTTCAAAGGATGCCTCCCCTTAGTGCCATTATCTATATGGATTCTTTTCCCACTTCAGATTCTGCTTGACCAAAATAGGCCTCCCCAGATCAACTCCGGTGGGGACTCTTTCAAATTCATTACGCCTCCATTAGCATGTAAAACCCAGCAACATCTCCGGACTTCATTAATAATGAATGGTAACAAAAAGCCCTTCACAACCAAGCCAACTACCCCAGTGGTAGATCGCACAGTTAGTGGAGGACGCACTAATTCAACCTCCTCTCTCTTTCCCTCTCATCTTAGCATCTTGCTGCCCCTGGAGTACAACATAAATCTCACGTATTCCTAAAGTGTGATGCTTCTGTTTGGTTGCTTTTGAGAAAAGGTTTTATGCAGCACACAGGCCAGCTTTAAACTCAACCTGTAGCTGAAAGGGCTGGGGATGGCTCAGTGGTTAAGAGCCCTGGCTGCTCTTCCAGAGGACCAGGGGTCAGTTCCCAGCACCCACATGGCGGCTCACAACCACCTTAACTGCAGTTCCAGAAGATACTACACCCTCTTCTGGCCTCCTCAGGCACCAGGCACATACATGATACACAAACATATATCTATGCAAAACAGCCATACACATAAACAGACAAAATATGTCTGTCTTAAACAATGGCCTTTTAATTTTTTTTTTTTTTTATGACAGTATCTATGTGACCCCAGCTGGCCTACAACCCAGAGATCCGCCTGCCTCTGCCTCCCAAGTGCTGGGATTAAAGGCGTGCGCCATCACACTAGATTTAAACTAACTTTTAAATTATTTAGTGTGTGTGCATGCGAGCATTTGGGCACACACGCCTCCCCCACCACACGTATGTATAACAGAGTATGTGAGTGTGAAGTCAGAGAGCAATCTCCATGAACACAGCAGTCAGCTCTCTCATTCCACCACATGAATTCCAAGGATTAAACTCAGTACCCTGGCAGGAAGCCCCTCTAGCCCCTGAGCCATCTTTCTGGCCCTGAACTATTGATCTTCCTTCCTCTGCCTCCTGAGGGCTGGAAAAGCTGGCTTTTGCCACAAAGTCTGATTCTTATTTGGGGGGGTTTTAGGATTTTGTTTGTTTGTTTTGTGAGACAGGGTTTCTCTGTGTAGTGCTGGCTGTCCTGGAACTCACTCAGTAGACCAGGCTGCTTCTGTCCTTAAAGGTGCACCACCACCACCCTACTGTTTTTTGTTTATTTGTTTGTTTGACTGTTTTTTAGGACAGAGATTTGCTACTTAGCCTGAACGCATAGCCCAGGCTGACCCTGAGTGTGAGCAAACCACCTCTGCCACCTAAGTGTTGGGATCATAGGTATACACCACCCTTACTCCACCTAAATGTTTCTCCTTCCACTGCCCCAGCCCCCAGGCACTCCTACAATGTAGCCCTGGCTAGCCGGGGACTGGCTATGCAGATCAGGCTAGCCTTGAACTCACAGAGATCTGCCTGCTGTCTCTGAGTGTTGTGATTTAAAGTGTAAACACAGCTTCTAAATGTATCACAATATATTGAAATACAAGTTTTTCTTTCTCTGAACATTTTCTGCTATTACTCTGATAAAAGTAATCCCTATTCCCTTAAGAAATGCTTTACACTTATTTATTAATTGGGCATGTGCATGGAGGTCAGAGGACAGTTTGCTGGGGTTGGTTTTCTCTTTCCACTGCAGGGTCTAGGAATTTAACTCCAGTCAGCAGGCTTTGCAGCAAATGCCCCTATGGTGGACCTTACCACTTCTCTCTCAGCAGAACTAACACAATGACTCCTGCGTGCCTCTCAACTAGTCTGGAAATAAAAAGCATCATCTTAGCAGGTGTGGTGGCACATGCTCATCCCAGCCACGAACTAAGGCAGGAGGATTAAGAGTTTAAGAATAGCTAGAGTTAGTGGCTGGAATAGCTAGTCTTTTTGAGACCCTGTCTCCAAAAAGAAAGGGGGGAGGGTGCTGGGGATGAGGAATATAGAACAGGGACAGATAGCAGCTTTTCTACTCACAAAGGTCCTGAGTTTCATGCCCAGTGCCACAAACACAAAAAGAGGAAAGACACCGATTAATGGAAAGTAAGATGTCAGTCATGTCTGTCTGGGTATCACTGTGTCTGCTCATAATATATCAGCCCTCACTGTTGTCAGTCTAACAAAGACCTTGGTTCTCCTAGGAAATCAATTCTACTTTCTGCCTCCATTACAGCCCCTCTTACAGTCCTCAATAACCCAGGGCAGAAAACCTGACTCTAATGTATTGTCGAGCCATCAGATAAAGGTTCAGTTCAAGGTTATAAAATAGAGTACTGTTAATTATCTGACTCTTCCAGTTAAAAAGCCAAGAGGGCAAGACATACAATATTTAGATGACACATTATCGTTCCTGAGTATAGTCGTGCTTTCTTTCCTCTGAATCCATGCTTTCCTCTGAAACTAAATATACATTTTTAAAGGCATAGCACTATTAGTTGAAATAAAACTAAACCCTCCTCTCTCCTCTTAGGGTCCTGCCTTCCCCACACCCTCCTCTCTTGCAGTACTAGCGACGGAGCCCAGGGCTTCGTGCACATCAACCAAGCACTCTGTCCCCTGAGTACATCCTAGAACCATCTTGTAGCCCTATCTTTTCTCGCCCGTGTTCTAGATGCTCAACCTGTGAGGGCCTCCTGTGGCTCCTACAGCTCCACACCCAGTCTCCTGGAAACACTGCGGTAAACTCCCAAATCCTACCGCCCAGGTGTTTATGGGTATCAATTCTCTGGAGGGGGTGGGGGTGGGGCGCAGGGTACACACCTTTAATTCTGGTACTTTGCACTTGGGAGGCAGAGGCTGTTGAGTTCTAAGCCAGTCTGATCTAGAGTGGGTTCCAGGACAGCCAAGGCTACAAAGAGACCTTGCCTCAAAATCAAACATTAAAAATAAAATAATATGAACTGTCAATAAGCTGATGATCTGCACTTTGAAAAACAAGATGCTCTAACAAGAAAACAAACAGCAAAAAAACAGAGGTTAAGTGTGGTGGCACACATCTTTAATTCCAGGGCTCAGGAGGGAGAGGCAGGTGTATCTCTGTTGAGTTTGAGACCAGCCTGGCCTATAAAGTGAGTCTAGGACAGCCAGGGCTATTATACAAAGAAATCCCCTGTCTTGGAAAAAAAGCACACGCGTGTGCACACACACACACACACACACACACAGAGACAGAGAGAGAGAGAGAGAGAGAGAGAGAGAGAGAGAGAACCTAACCTACCTAAACAGGTGAGTATTTTAATTTTAGTGCTGGAAAGAAAGTTTATTGAAATGGAACTTTCATAAAGGGAACGTTAACAAGCCGAAAAAGGATTCGCTGTAAATGTTGCTGTTACATTGGGGGGGATGGGCCCCAAGCCTTATGCAGGCCAAGAAGGTGCTCTACTCATGAGCTACAACCCTCCCTCATTACTTTAACAGTGAAAGCAAAACTAAGGGAGGCTGAAGAGCCTCTGTTCCGATCAGAGGACCTTCCCGTCCCGTCTTAGACATCTCAGCAGCACATCCGTCTACACAGCCTGGGGAGCTGAACACCTGACTTTAGCCGTTGCTCTCCTGACCCTTACAACTCATTCTGTACTGAGTCATGCCAGTTTAGTAAAAACTTACCAAGTGTTTTATATTCTTTTAAAATTGCCTTTTTCTCTCTAAAACGTATATAATACATGGAGGTTGTGTGGGGGTCAGAGGGTTCTCTCCTACCACGTGGGGTCCAGAGATCAACCTCAGGTAAAGCTCAGTGACAAGCACCTTTTACCTTCCCAGCCATCATCTGCCCTTGTGTGAGAATCCTGAAAGAAGAGCCAAGCAAAAGAGCTCACATTTGTAATCTCAGCACTTAGGAAGCTTGAGACAGGAGGATTGCTGTAAGTTGGAGGCCAGCTTAGGCTTCATTCACAGTAAGTTCCAGGCCACCCTTAATAAACCTTTCCCCCCACACTCCCCCAAAAGGATGACCACTGAAGCTGTCCCCACTGGGACCTGTCCATATAGACAGCTGTCCTAGGGTACCTAAGCTCAGCACAGCAGAGCTAACACGCAAAGCAGTTCTAGGACCACCTCCATCACCTGGGCTTGTTTCTGACAAGGCATCAATCAGCCTCACGCTGACCTTCTGCTCTAAGGCAAGATGAAGTCCATTTTCTTTCTCCACTATATCACAGTGCCTCAAGTTTATGCCAGAAGAAGAAAAACAGGGTACCCTTCTTCAAGCAAAGAGACACAAAAAAAATGTACAAAACATATGTAAACAAAGCATAACTGCTTAGGAGGTAGGAACTAAGAAAAATTGGCTTAGCAAGTATTACAAGAATCATTTAGGGGCTGAGAAGGCACGGCAATTGACTGAGTGGTGGCCTCCATGCACAGAGCCCTGGGTTTCATGCCCAGCACTACAGAAACCAAGTGTGGTGGCGCAGCCCTGTGACTCCAGCACTGGGGAGATGAGAAACGAGAACCGGGAGGTCAAGGCCGGCTTCAAGGAGTTCAGCTATATAGCAAGTTAAGGCTATATTTTTGTCTACATGAGACAAAAATAAGATTAGTTCAAACGGTATACTGCTTCCTGATGTCTAATATTGAGTTTATTTTGTTTCAAGTTTTTTTGTTTTTTTCTCACATCAGTTACACATTATGTGGCCAGCTTGATGCTAATTTTACCTTTTGTGTCATGGCTGCTGATCTAAGCACCTACAGGTTTCATTTTTCCATCTAAGGATGGGTAGGCAGAATTCACAGCCCATCCTCATTGGTAAATCCATCAAGGGAAGCACTTGGCTTAGCTGTGCCAATACACCGTCTTATACGTATTCAGCTTATAAAATGGAAACAGGTAACAGGACACTAACAACCAAATGCTTCTTCAACTCCTAACCTAAAATAAGAAGACACGTATGGAAAGACCTTCTAGAAGTTAATGTTCATGCAATATGATGCCAAGACCCACAGAGCATATCTCAGAACCCAGCTCTGGGACGGGACTGCAGCCAAGAGGCAAAGAGCTCTTGCCCAGTACATATGGAGGCTCTGACTAGGGGGATGGGATCAATCAAGAACCCAATATAATGAATGCCCATACCTGCACAGCGCCCATACCTGCACAGCGCCCTCAGAACATCCTAAACTAAGCTGACTGAGTTGCAACCATCTTAGTTTCAGATCAATGCTGACAACAGGAAACTGTCGTAAGAAGCCCTTACCCTAAATGCTTCCCAGAGAGTCCTTAGTCTAAAGTAAAAATAAATAATCCTTTTTGTAGCTGCTACTCTTTAAAATTGTAAGAACAATCTTCAAATCAGGGGAAACAGATAAAAGATTAATTTCATTTGAAAATTTAAGACAGACATTAGATGCGAGTTTACAATAAATTTTCTACATAATCTAAAACTGAGCCTTTTTAGTGTAGTACATGACAACAGAGAAAATAAAAGGCCTGGCACAGTAGACTTGACCGGCTGCCCTTTCAGGAAACAGATACAATGTAGCTGTGCTAGGAAAGGAGCAGGGTGAGACCTGAGAGCAGAGGGAGACAGAGCGTGCTCAATGCTCAGTCACAGTGTGCAGCTATTACCTGCCCTCACTGGGTAGCAGGCTAAATACAAGTCACACTTAATGGGGAGAAAGTAGGAGCCACATGAACACTCACAGACACACGTAATAGCTTACCATTTTTTTAAAACAGAAATTTCCTTTTTCTTTCTTTCTTTCTTTTCTTTCTTTCTTTGTTTAAACTCTCACTATGTAGTTAAGCTGGCCTGGAACTCATTGTGAAGCCCAGGTGGCCTCAAACTAACAACTCTCCTGCCTCTGCCTCCCAAAGTACTAAGATTATATACCTGTGCCACCAGGGTTGGCTTAGAATGGCATTAAGAGCTGTCAATTCAATACTAAACACCAAGTACCAAAAAGGTGATTCACGCTGACATCTTGTGTCAGAGGACATAGCTGCACCAGTTAGTAAGAGACCAGTACATAACCTCAGGCCAGTCGACATTCTTGCACAGAGAGGAAAGAGGCTCATGAGCACCCACTCTTAATGGAGGAGCTATGGACAGCTAATGGCTTCTGGGAGTGAGGAGTCATTTTTCTTTAAGGGTATAGATCCTGGTAGGTCAATCACACTTTAGCGTATGGTCCCACACCCTACCCAGTAGTAAATGGGCAGCACAAATTGGACTCGATGGGTTATATATTTAAAAAAAAAAAAAAAAAAGACATGAAGGAAAGGAGGAGGTGGGAGAGGAAGGGGGATCTGGGAGAAGAGAAGCACAGGGCAGCAGGGATGTGTTCAGAACAACTGGATGAAATTCAAAGAATCACTAACATTTATAAGGGGAAAAGGAAAGTAGTACCTGATTTTTACTTTTACTATTATCATTTTTTGAGTCAGGATCTCACGTAGCCCACAAGCTAGTCCTGAGTCAGCTATGCCCACAAAGCTGGCCTTCAACTCCTGGTCTGCTTGCCTCCACATTCCAAGTACTGGGATCACAGGCCAATGGCTTCAATGCCTTAGATGTTTTGTTTGTTAAGATTTTCTTAAATTTGTTTGTATGCATGCATGTGTGAGTGAGTGCATGCACATGGCAGTCAGAGGTCAACCTTGGACTCTAGCCTTGCTTTCTATCCTGTTTGAGTAAACCTCTTTGTTAAATGCCACTGCACTAGACTAGCTTCCAGAAACTCTCCTGTCCCCTCCACGCCCCACTGAATCTCCAAAGCATGGGTGGGAGAACACCTGTGCAGGGAAGCACTGCCTTGTGGCCCGCTGGGAAGGCACTGGTTCTCAGTCCTTCCCCCCCGACCCCCCTTTTCCTTTCTTTCCAGAGCTTCTCACAGGCAGCGTGCACTCGGCTTCTGAAGGTGGGCTGTGCTGGTACTTAAGTCTAAAATTCTTTCTAAAACTTTCTTTTTCTTTTTGAGACAGGGTTTCTCTGCGTAACCCTGGCCTTGAACTCACAGAGATAAACTTGCCTGTCTCTAAGTGCTGGGATTTAAGGCATGTTCCACCACCACCTGGCAGAGTATTCTTATTGAATACTAGTTTGTTTATTTATTTGGGGGGTTGGGGTAGAGTTTTACTATGTAGCCTGGCAAGCCTGGTACTATGTAGGTGACCTTTAACTCACAGCAATCCTCCTGCCTTAGCATCCTGAGTGTTGAGTGCCCTGCCATACCTGGCTCACGTAGACAGTTCTGCTTCCATCCTTAGGACTATTTGCACAACAAATTTAGAAAATCCTGGAATGGATTCCAGGTTTTCTTTTTCTAACTGACAATTCTGTTAGTTAGAAAACAAACAATTTTGTTAGTTAGAACACAAAAGTGTTGTTTCTTTTTGAGCTTCTGACACACAACATTTTCGGAGTCATTGGTCACCTGGCTTGGCAACAAGAAAATTGATGCATGTTACATGCAAAAGACCGCACTATGAAGACTAAGGCAAAAGAAAAGAGCAAGCAAGGAAGGGGTTAATTAAGTAAGGTAGAATGCAGCGAAGCTAACTAACACAGAAGAAACACAAAGGGCCAATAAACAGGAGAAAGACTGAAGTCTGACTGCAGTCCACCATGAACTATGATCTATGCTCGTGAATAATGAAAAACTAACACAGATTCAAATATAATAGAGTGTCCCAGACAGATCTTAGCACAGAAGAAAAGCTGCTATCAACATAAAGTCTGGAGTTTGATTAACAAATATTCATCTTTCAGCGTTGACAAAGGAACCACAATTGTATAAGATGTCATTGCACTAGCTGGTTTTCGTTACCTGGACAGAAATCTAATCTCAATTGAAGAACTGAGTCCATCAGACTTGCCTGTAGGCAAGTCTGTAGGGCATTTCCTTCGTTAATGACTGATGTGGAAATATCTAGCTTACTGTGGGTAGTACCATCTTTGGGCAGCTGGCCCCAAGTACTATAAGAAAGCAGGCAGAACAAGCCCTGGAGAACAAGCCAGTGAGCATCTTTCCTCTGCATCAGTTCCTACTCTGGCTTCCCTCAATGGCCTATGGGATGAAATAAACCCTTTCCTCCCCATGCTTTTGGTCACGGTGCTTATCACAGCGATAGAAACCCTAACTAAGATACTTATAATAGAGGGAACTGGGTAAAGACTACATGGAATTCACGATTTTTGCAATTTTATTAAAAGGTTAAAATTAGCTGAATGCTGGCATTTAATTCCAGCACTCAGGAGGCAGAGGTAGACAGATCTCTCTGTGAGTTCGATGTCAGCCTAGTCTACATAGTTCCAGGGCACCCAGGGCTATGCAGTGAAACCCTGTCTCTAAACAAACAAACAAACAAACAAACATTTTAAGCTTAAAATTAAAATCTAATTTTAGCAAACTCTTAAAAAACAGAACAACAACAAAAAAACCTTAGCAACTCTGTCAATGTTAAGTACTAGGGAAGATAAGAGTCATGAAAACTCATGTACTAAAAAATAAATAAAATAAAATAAAAAAGAAAACTCATGTACTGCTAATATATCCCTCTAAAAAACACTTTAGCACTGTTTCATAAATTAAAGCATGACCAAGACCTGGGAGGTAACTAAGTTGGCAGAGTGTTTATCTAGCATGCACGAAGTCCTGGGTTCAATCCCTAGTACCATATACACTAGGCATGGTGGCACACATGTGTAATCCCATCACTCAAGGAAGGAGAGGCGGCAAAAGGGTCAGGTGTTCAAGGTCATCTTTAGCTAAATAGAGTCAAGCCTGAGACACAAGCCTATCTCCAAAACACAAAACAAACAAAAAAACACAGCTATACACCATGACTCAGAAATTCTACTTCCACATATAAATCCATAGAAACGTCTATGTGCCAGGTGTGGTAGCGCGCACCTTTAGTCCCAGCACTCAAGAGGCAGAGCCAGACATATTTCTGAGTTTAAGGCCAGCCTGGTCTAACACAGTGAATTCTGGATAGCCAGGGTAACACAGAGAAATCCTGTCTAAAGAAAAGAAAAGAAAAGAAAAGAAAAGAAAAGAAAAGAAAAGAAAAGAAAAGAGGAGGGAAGAAGGGAGAGAGGAAAGGAAGGAAAAGAAAGAAGAAAAATAAAAAGAAAGAAAGAAAGAAAGAAAGAAAAAGAAAGAAAGAACACATATAAGAATGCTTAAAACAGCACTGTGTCTAAATAGTAAAATCAACAGAACTACAGGTAAATAAACCTGTGAGAGGTTAACCTGCAGCGCTGACCCTCAGGACAGATGTCTGTCTCTGGGACTTGGGGCTTGTTGATTTGGCTAGCTGCCTCTCCGGTGTAGTACAAGTGTGCACGCCATGCCTGATTTTATTATTTGGGTTCTAGGGGTCAAATCTGAGTCGCTGTGTTTGCATAGCAAGCATTTCAAAGACCATCTCCAGCCTCTAACCAGCCCCCACCACCACCACCACCACTTTCTTTGCATGTGTGTTTCTGAGACCAGCTTTCTCTGTGGAGTTCCGGTGTCACTCTGTAGACCAGGCTGCCCACAAACTCAAAGATTCACTTGCTTCTGCCTCCTGAGTGCAGAGATTAAATAAGCTCCAACTGTGCTTTAACACTTTCTCTTTTTTCATGGAGGAAGGAAGCTGACTAAAAGGCATCACTGCTGAAGAGAGAATGAAAGACTAAGGAACAACAACCAGAACATTGAAGCACACAAGTCAGAAAAAATACAGAGTAATGACGCTTCTTACAAACTCCAAGGCAGAATTACTACTGTCTAAAGATACATACACTGTGATTTTAACAGTTCAGAAAATTCTGTGCTAGAGAGATGTCCTGGGACTAAAAGCATGCATGGCTCTTCCAGAGTTCAATCCCAGCACACCAGGTGTCTCAGGATCCGAAACCTCGAGCCACTGTAGGCATGGACAGTCTTCATATTTTATAGTTATTCCAATCTTTTATTGCTGTTGTTAGCATGAAATATTTTATGACTAACAACTATTTAAAAGCAGCACACACCAATCTACTTAAGTAAAGCCCTAGTAACTATAAATGGTACGAGCAGCGTTCTTGCTTGTCATGCAGTACTGACACAGATCTGCACCACTGAAAAGCTAAACACAAAAGGCCTGGGCTAGGGATGCAAGTCATCAGGAGGATATTTGCCCACTGTGAACAAGATCATGGGTTTGATACCCCAGCAAATAAAAAATATTTAAAACTCTTAAACACAGGCTTAATTATTCTAAAAAAAAAAAGACTGTAAGTAGTCATACCCAGCCACCTTGCTGAATGATGAACTCTGAGGCATGGTCTTCCAGATACGTCACACCAAACTGTAGCAGCATACGCAAAGGGTCTTGACCACGTCGTGTCAATTCCAAAAGCATTTGTTGTAGCAAAACTAGAGCCACCAAAAGCTTCAATGCAAAGGTAAAAACATAAAAAAACATAAAATTTGAAATTTTTATAACAGATTTTATGTTCAACTGGTGAAAAATTTAACACAGACACATGATTATGGCTATTTCATTCTCACTATAAAACATCAACTCCTGCTAGATTTTTTCAGACTATTATATGTGAATTTCATAAAAGAGGAGGCAGTAAAAGTGATATGAAAATAACCATGTGTAAAACATGGTATACATAAATTCGCACAATATTTAATTATAATGAAAAACTACTAAAAGCAATTCAACAAAAATGAATCTAAAAACTGCAGCTACCCTAGCTGTTAAAAAGAACTGGATTGTTCATGCACCAATTACCAAAATGTAAGTCAACACACACTTAAATATGCACACACATACATATGACTTACAATGTCTCTAGAAAAAAATATATAAGAAACTAGTAGTGATGGCACTCACTTAAGGAACTAGGTGAGTGAGGGCAGGGTAAAGGAAAGGTTTCATCTTTGATTCTAGTATTTCTGGACTACTTTTCAAGACAGGGTTTCTCTGTGTAGCCCTGGCTGTCCTGGAACTCATTCTGTAGACCAGGCTGGCCTTGAACTCAGAAATCTGCCTACCTCTGCCTCCCAAGTTTTGAGATCAAATACTTTTATCATCTATTTGAAAACCTTTTGCCTCTGTCTCCTGAGAGCTGAGATTACAGGTGTGAGGGATCACACCTGGCAAAATAATAACTTTTACAGTTATGAGCTACAAATACAAGGAGAGGCATTATAAATTATGCTTAATAACCCTGTGGCTCAATACTTAAAATTATCATAATTCACAACAGAAACTAACTAGCTATTCCTTCTGTCGTGGTTTGAATATACCTGGCCAAGGGAATGGTACTACCTGGAGGTGTGGCCCTGTTGGAGGAGGTGTGTCACTGTGGGTGAGGGCTTTAAGACCCTCACCCTAGCTGCCTGGAAGGCAGTATTCTGCTAGCAGCCTTCAGATGAAGATGTAGAACTCTCAGTTCCTCCTGCACCAGTCTGCCTGGATGCTGCCATGTTCCCCGCCTTGATGTAAGCCAGCCCCAATTAAATACTGTCCTTTATAAGACCTGTCTTGGTCATGGTGTCTGTTCACAGCAGTAAAACCCTGAGACACCTTCCTTTCAAAACAAACAACAACAACAACAACCCTAAAGGGCTGGGGATGCAGAGTACTGGAGGCCCTGGTTCACTCACTAACATCACAACCTAGAAAGCCAGAGAGAGGAGAAGAGGAAAGGAGAAAGGAGGGAGAGGGCAAAGAAACCACGGTCAGGCAGCCGTCCACATGCAGGCTCTTGTCTCAAACATCAAAGTCTCCATGACCTAAGAAGGAATGCACCAGGAAATAAGCCAATTTCAATTCCTTGTTACTAGATTTTCAAGGAAATAATGGAATGACAAAGTATGTCCTCAGAAGTAAACAAACTTCTAAAATGAGTCTGTTTCCCACTAATTTCCTTTAGCTTTACTGCAGGAAAAGCAGCCCGAGTGGAAGAATGCAGCCACATCTTCATCGCCGCATTCTCAAAGAACTCTAGGCTCAACACACATGAGAGCCCTGCTCACCACTAATGCACACAGGGCCTCAAAGAACAAGATAGCCTTTACATAAGAAAGCAAAGCAAGCTGTTTAAAACAAACGACTGCTTATCTAGCCCAATACTGTGCCTTGAGCAGGAGCAGGTGAAGGACAGCTTGACAGTCAGTCTTGTAAATTCAAATCATCTCAACTTCAAATGCCTGAGATGTCCTATACAGCAAAGTATTCAAACTTCCTATAATACTCCATAAATGTGTAACATTTTGAGGCTGGCAATGCTTAACCTCCCATTATCTACTGGGGAAATGAATTGTAGACATCTTGTTTTATGAGCCACTACATAAAATACATTTCCTTTCATCTGTTACAAATTACCTCTTCCATGTATATCTAAAACAGCCGTGTCATTTTATACATAACAAATGAGTGTGAGTGTGACAACCTCTTCCGCTCTGTCACTGTCAGCTCTGATCACAGTCTATTCACCAAAGCGTCAGTCTGTGATTAATCTGTCTGTGTTTCACCCAGCACACTCTGGTGCTTTCCTTATCTGACTTTTCGTTGCTGTTCTAGTGAACCTTGAATGGCAGTAACCAGAATACTGATGCTTCATTTCATGGGCCTAGCACTTTCTCTCTGGCTGATCCTTTCTTGTTGATACATGT
This sequence comes from Rhynchomys soricoides, assembly GCA_019843965.1. Lineage (NCBI taxonomy): Eukaryota > Metazoa > Chordata > Mammalia > Rodentia > Muridae > Rhynchomys > Rhynchomys soricoides. The sequence continues at coordinate 4,215,108 of JADRCH010000155.1, read as the reverse complement.
CTTTAGCAGACATGATTCATATCCTCTTCTTTCATTCCTCACACTATTCTGATTCTAAATTACATGTATTTATTGATTGGAGAGGTGCAGGCTGAGAGTGCACCACTTACGTGAACTTCACCAGAGGGCAATGCTGAAGAGACCATGCTCTCCTCCCACCATGTGGGTCCCAGGGATCAAACTCAGGTCATCAGGCTGGGTGGAAAGCACTTTCACCACTAAGCCATTTTGCCATCCCTGTTTTGTTTTGCTTAAGAGGGGATCTCATGCAGCTGAGGCTCACTTTAAACTACTGATCTTCCTACTTATACCTCCCAAGCATTAGGATTACATATGCACCACCACACCCAGCTCAAAATAATTATTAAATGACTACTGCACCAGGCTTACTCATCTGACAAACTTTTCTTAATGAACCTTCAGACTCACTTGCTTTTATTTCTATTTTATTTATATTTCTTTGTTTCATTTGAGACAAGTCTCATGTAGCCCAGGCTGGCCCATAGATCATCACATAGTAAGGACAGTCCGGAACTCCTGATTCCTTGCCTCTACCTCCTAACTGCTGGCATCATAGACCTATCACTCTGCCCAGCTTAGGAGCACTAGTTTTTAAGCACAATGTAGATTATGTTATAGACTTAAACTCACTTTCCTATACAGGAAGCGTCAAGAGCTACTTCTAAGCAGGGGTAAGAGTGTAGCTCTTGGTAGAGCAGTTGCTCAGCACCCATGGAGCAACACATGAAACTAGATGGGGGTGGTTCAAGCTTGTAAACCCGGAAGTTTACACGTTAATAACTGGGAGCTTAGAAGTTCAACCTCATCCCTGGCCACATAGTTAGCCTGAGGTTAGTCTGGGCTAAATAAACTGCTGTTTCAAAAACCAAGACCAAGAACAGTTACGTTCCTTCTACAACTCACCTGTACCCAGAGTATTCTACATAATCTGAAACCCAATTATTTCTTTGTAGTACTCCACATCATTTATTATTTATTGATTTATTTATTAATTTTGGTTTTTCGAGACAGGGTTTCTCTGTGTAGCCCTGGCTGCCCTGGAACTCACTCTGTAGACCAGGCTGGCCTCGAACTCAGAAATCCGCCTGCCTCTGCCTCCCAAGTGCTGTGATTAAAGGCGTGCACCACCACTGCCCGGCTCATTTTTTATTTTTTAATGTTAAAAGAAATGCTTGTCTTTTAATTTTTATTCTGAGTAATTTCCCTTATGGGACAATAGATTCTGCATATGGAATGTGTTTTCCTTAGAAATTCTTGTAGTGGAATGTCTAAGAACCTTTCAGCACCAGAGAAGACGACTTCTACTGCCTTACCTTTGTTCATATATTTATTTAATTCCCTGACAGAGGATGGGGCACAGAGACTTAAAACCCTGTGCAGTTTGGCAATGAAAAGAACATAAACAAATGTAAAGTGTGTGGAAGAGAAGTTGTAATCCTTAAAGACAAACTTCCTGCTCTGCCCTGGAGGGCAGGACCCCTCAAATTCAAGGCACCAATTTATGAAAAGGCTTATTTGTTTGAAAGGAGAGAGCTTGAACTAAGAATACAGTTTAAGGGTTTAAACATTGTCTGCTCAAAGACATGTGCTGGCACACATGCTGCTGTATCTGTGGTCCAAGAGGCAGGCTCTATCCTGAACTGGCAGCAGAATGTGGCAGCAGCAGCCACATGGTACTGGCTTTGCAGGCATGAAAGATGCAAGTTGAGAGCTTCATGAATTCTCGTTCAATGTCTTCCTGAACTCTGCTGAGGCCATACAACTGAAAGAGGCTCTGAGAGGCTGCTGTGTAAAGATATAACAGGGAAGCCTCCATTGCAATGGATACCCTAGGACACTGGAGACCATTAGACATCCACCAAGGAAAGACGCAGGTATGGAGTGGAGCTGGCTCAAGAGACAGGCTACACATCTTCAGTGTCTCCCCAATCTCTGCCTTTGCAAAGTAACAAGCAGGTGACACAGATATAAGACAACAGATAATCACATGACACAGTGGAAAGGCTAGAGTAAGCAGATCTCAACTAGGTGCTACTCAAGAGATCCTACACAAGTTATTTAATGTTTCCTGAATAGTTGTCAACTTAAGTAAATAAATAACAGAACGAAAGTCCGTGGTGCTGGGGGCACAGGTCATTAGTAGAGTTCTTGTTGGCCTGCACAAAATCCCAGGTCCATACTAAGTCAACAGGGTTTCCTGCCCCTTTCCAGGCCCAAAAAAGGGCAACAAAATCCACTGTGCATTCTTCAAAGGAGAGTTCTGAATGATTAAATGAGATATGACACGAGATACACTACTATATGAACTATAAAAAGCAATGGTATGAAACTTTTAAAAGAACCAGAAGAGGTTATCTATTAGATGAACATCCCATTCTTCTCCAAGACATGTTAACTCACATGTTAACAAGTAACTACCTGGAGACAATGTCATGTTTAATACAGAGAAAGAGAGAAATTATGGGAAACTCGAGGAGCAGAAAAGAGGAGGACAGCATACTACAGAGCACATACTTTGAGACACGCTGTAGAACCTTGCAGCATTTAATTAAAAATAACGGAAAACTATCCACTTAACATAGTTTGGATTTCTGCATTAGTTAGTGCCAACAGTGCTGTGTGATGCTAACAATTCTTTCAATAACTTATTATCAGCACTAACATTTTGTAAGAGCAAAGGTAATGTGGTTGATACCTTATTCCATCCGCTGGCATGGACTGCAGTCTCCACTGTACATTCACGATATGCCTCATATGTCACTGGCCTGTAGACATTTTGTTAAAATGACATTTAGTCACAAAAAAGGACTAAAGTTTCAGATGAATAAATATACAGACATTATTGTGTGGCTGAAATTTCTGCTAACATGACAAGGATTTCTCAGCATACTGTACTCCCCCCTACCCCCAAGATATGGCTTTTAATATTTGGTGTGTGTTTCTTCCCAAAACACTCTCTGTATTGCTGGGGAGGTCATTATAGCATAGGAAGATAAGTGCGTATCCTAGGCATTATTTTTTAATGACTTGGCATTTATCTGGTAGGACTTCTACGTTGTAGATAAATTCCTGAATTACAGATGTAGAATCAAATAGTAACATGTAAAACTTAACTCAGTTAAATAAAAATACAATCTAGTCCTTTTTAAAAAAAAAAAAAAGCAAAAGTCTAAGCCTGGAGTGGTATCGAACATCTGTAATGCCAGCACTCAGGAGGTGGAGGCAAAGAGATCTCTGAGTTCAAGGCCAGCCTGGTCTACAGAATGAGTTCCAAGACAGCCAGGGCAACACAAAGAAACCCTGACTCAAAAAACCAGAGGAGGGAAAAAGTATAAATGTTAAAAACCAATAGGTAGGTTGTTAAAGACTTTTAAAACTGAGACCATGAAGAGCAGGAATAGACACAGTGATAAGTGCTGCCCTATCTTTTAGTTGGAGTCGGATATAAAATCCTGGAAGAAGCCAGGCCTAGTGACCCACACCTATAATCAGAGCACTGAAGAAGCTGAGTAAATATGCTAGCCTGGGCTACACAGTAAATCCCAAACCAGGTAGGGCTGTATAGCAAGAACCTATCTGAAAAACCAAACACAAACTGGCCAAAAAACATGGAGTGCAGAAAGATGAGCATATCTTATGATCTGCATATTAGTCCTCATCAGACCAAGCCCTGAATTACTGTAAGAAACCACAAGTCTCACTAAACATTGCTGAAGAACTTTAAGCACTGTCTCCTTTATAAATTTAAAACAAACAAAACAACATGGTACCAAATAATGTGAAGGCAATAATATCTTGGAAAATAAAATTATCCTTCCCATTTGGAGTAAAGTATTAACAGACTTGGTTCTTTTAAGTGGAAGCCAGGTCTATAGTGGTACATGCCTTTAGTCTCAGCACTCAAGAGACAGAGACAGGCAGAACTCTGAGATTTCAAGGCCAGACTGGTCTACATGGTAAGCTCCAAGGCAGCCAGAGTAATGTAGAGACCCTGCCTCAAAAACAACATATAAAATAAACAGATAACAAAGAAAATAAAAAGTGGGAAGATACTTGGTTTTTTTTATAGGTTTTAAAAATCCAATTCCAAAAGCATTTTCTGTTCGATCACTCCAGTCCATGGCTTCTTCAGCTGATGAATACGTAAGAACAGCAATAATCCCACTTCTCAGTGGCCTCGTATCTTAGGTTTTATATTTTTCATATTGGTATTTTACATTACATCATGTAGTATCACTTAGGAAGCCAAAGCTAGGAAAAGCTAAGAGACTACATATCCTAAAACCACGCCTGGCAAACACCCAATTGGATCTGGCCCCAACAGCATACTACTTCCACTTCAAGTATTCAAGGATTTAGTCACAAAACTGTCCAGATGTCACATACAGCTAAAAAAAAAAAAAAAATGCCATGTGGCTATTATGCTTAAAATATTAACATACACTGGCTTTCAAGGAGTCAGTAAGGAAAAAAAATGTGAAATATCTCACTAATAATTTCTGAGTTTTTAAAATATTTGAGTATACTGATTTAAGATATATTAAATTTTTCATCAAGGTCATGTTTTATCTTCATGTGACATGCACTGTATCTACTGAACAGCACTGGTCTAAAGACCCCAGAACCGCCCTGATGACACAGGTACCATTCAGGCACAGCATCATCTCACTGCTACGGTGCTGTGGACAGAGGGTCACACACCATGCTTCCACCTAGTGACACCACATTCTCATGAATACCTACGGTTCCTTTACAAGTGGTGGGCTTTAGGATTTGGGGCTTTGGGATTACACACAAGAATCCTGTAAAACTCAGATTTCACTAGCTGCTATACCACCCACCCACCTACCTATGTCTCCCTGAAGCTTTACTGCGGCTGTCAATCCCTTTCCTTCCTTCCCTGAACTGTGTGGTGCTGCTGTGGGTCACCAAGTCCTTATAGGGAGTTTGGCTATCCGGCTATGTACTTTATCATCCTTCAGAATGAAACATGATTTAAAATATTGTATGTACACACATACATGCACATGCAACAAATAGCAGGCTAAAACATTCATATTTTAATACATAGAGGAACAAGTAGCTGACTAACCATCATTCTCCTTATCAGGTCTTAGGATATAGCAGAGAAGAAAGGGGTACCTTTAGAAATCAAAGGTATTTCTTATAAAGAATTCAAGATTAATTCCCCACTTTAGCAAAAACATTTGAAGAAGGAGGTACTTCCACTTTAAGAAACTGCCTTCAACTGTACAATAATTGCATTGTTTCCAAGGCATTAGAATCAGAGCTTAAATTTTTCAAAAGTAGACTTCTGAACAAATTTTACTTGCTGTGCAGCCAACTTCAAAAATAACTATCGCTATTCAGGGTTTGGGAAAGGTAAATATTCATCTAAATCAGCTTTGTCTTAAAGTAAAAACAAACTCAGGGCATGGTGGCACAAACCTTTAACCCTATCACTTAGAAGGCAGAGGCAAGGTGAATCTCTGTGAGTTCCAGGCCTAAGACTCCATAGTGAGACACCCTGTCTGTGAAAAATGGAATCATACCATTCTGTTCATTGGAGAGTTGGGAATATCACAGCCAAATTCAATTAACGAATGAAGAAACTGACATATGAAGAATGAAATGATTTGCATCATGGGGGCTGGAGAGAGAACTCAGCGGTTAAGGTTAAGAGCACTTTCTGCTCCCGTTCAGTTCCCAAGCACCCACACTGGATCTGTAACTCGTGGTCCAGGGAACTCAGTGCCTTTTTCCGACTTTCTGGGCATCAACACACATATAAATAAAGTTAAAGTTAAAGGCACATGCCTTTCATCAGTCAGTACTTAGGAGGAAATGGTACATGAATCTCTGTAAACTTGGTGAGACCTTGACTCAAAAAAGACAAAGAAAATAAAACTTTTAAACTTGTACTCTCAATATACACAATATATGAACATTTAAGGACAGAGAATCTTAATGAACCCTGCTCAATTCACACTTCACCTCCTCAGGGCACATGGAGACCAGGGACAGCAGCTCTGCCAAACTCTTTAGGAAGCCATGCTACGAATCCAAAGTTCCTGAGTAAGTTTTATTTCCTGGCCACTCAGATTGTCCTTCCTAAATTTCTTTAAGCTTGTGTCTGAGGTAGAAAATCCAACTATGGTTTCATTCTACTGAGTATATTTATGAATTTTATATTTGCTCATTTTACCAGAATATGCAGAAATAAACCCCAATTACTTCCTGAAAAAACATGGCCAACTATAAACCCTGATTACATGAAAGTAAGGAATGTTCTTACTACATACAACAGCGGTCTGGCATCTGAATTCCAGCCTTTTGGTGAGGAATGCATTTCTTCCTAAGTGACCCATCTTTCTCCACTCATACTGATCCTGTAATTCATTACTAAGTCCTCAATGATTCTCATTGAAAAATTAGGGGAAGCTGACTTTTGAAACTTATCTAAGTGAAGAGGTTCTATGCTAGCCACTTGCATTTTCACTAGCTTCTCAACTGTAGCGTCCTTACGGTGAGGGCCACAGCTAGGAAGGAGTTCATTGTAAGAGTACAGAAGCTCCTCACAGGAAGATGGGCAATCCCAAAGGACAGTAACATCTGTGACACAGCTACAGTCTGAAAATAAGCTAATCACTCTTTACAGTACACAAACCCTTAGACATTCTATCTAGATACAGATGAGCACTACATGGAAGAGAAGCAAAGAGAGACTGGGACAGGGGCAATGGTTTGTGTTTATAGCACACTACATGCATCTGTTGAAACCTGACAGCTCAGCTGGTCAATAAAAACCATCAGGTCTTTGTTGGGATATTTCAATCCCCGCTTCAAGGCAAATCTGGCATTCAAAACACAAAGCAGATGAGTTAGGCTCGAAGGAAGGAAAAGTGAAGAACTGCCTAAAGCAAAGCCTCTGCCAGCAGCCAACCCAGGCCTAGATGCCCAGAGACTCCTTAGAAGCAGCACACTCCACTCAGCAACTGCAACTCACTGGCTGAGGATCGTCTGCAATGCTTTCTGCAAAGGCTCCTTCAGATCTTGTGACACTCTCTCTCCGAGATGGGCCAAGCAGTCTTCTATGGAGCTTTCAGGGTTAGCAGGGCTAAACACTGGTGAGGTGTGACAGTCAAAGCCTGTGCTGGTGAAGGCTGAAGACAAGAGAAAAGAAAGACCAAACTCAGTAAGCGGTGCCATGGCTGGACAGATTGTCAGTGGTTAAGAGCACATGCTGCTCTCCCAGAGGACCAGGGGTTGATCCCCAGCACCCAGTCCCAGGGGATCCAAAGCCCTCTTCAGGGATTCTGTGGACACTAGGCATACTCAGACAAACATACAGACAAAACACCCCTACACACTTTAAAAAAAAAAACAAAACAGGACTAAAGGTTGTGCCAGGGGTAATGGTGTACACCTCTAATCTGGAGGGTCTCAAGTAGGAAGCCTGCCTGAGCTACACTGTGAGTTCAAAGCCAGTTGAGCTATACAGCAAGAACCTGTGTCAATAAAATAAAAACTAAAAAATTAGCCAGGCATGGTGGCACACACCTTTAAATCCCAGCACTTGGAAGGTAGAGGCACCTCTGTAAGTTCCAGGCCAGCCTTGTCTACAAATTGAGTTCCAAGACAGCCAGAGCTACACAGAGAAACCCTGTCTCAAGCAAACAAACAAACAAAAAAGCAGGCCACAGTAGCACACTAGGGAGGTAAAGGCAGGAGGACCAGCTTTGGCTAAATGGTGAATCTGAGGTCAACCTGGGGTCCAATGAGATGATCTCAAAAAACATATTAAACAAAAAGAAAAGAAAGGGGGTCTGTTTATGACAGGCCATGAAACTAAGGTATTGACTGTTAAGAACAAGAGTTATGAGGTACTTGGAAAGATCAGATGGTCACTACACATACTAATCTTGTCTGGAACACAAAATTGACAGGTCCTAAATTTTAAGGTTTTTATTATTTTGTTTTCTAGATGGAGGTCACCATTTATAGCCCAGACTGGCTTTGAGCTCATTCTCCTATCTCAGTCTCTCAAGTGCTGCTGGGATTATAGGCATAAACCACTTATTCGTAAATCTATCTATCCATCCATCCATCCATCCATCCATCCATCTTCTGCTGGTGTCTGTCTCACTGTATTCCTTCCATCCATCCATCCATCTATCCATCTATCCATCCATCCATCTTCTGCTGGTGTCTGTCTCACTGTAGTTCACCTGCATTTACTATGTAGCCCAGGATGGCCTCAAACTTATAAGGATCTCTGTCCCTCTGCCTCCTAAGTGCTAATTCGGGCACAACCCTGCATGCCATTTATTCATAAAATTTTATTTATTTTCTTTCACAATTAACAAGGAAGTTATTTATAAACACAATCTATCAGTTGTTTATTGAAAGTTATTGGGCTTTATATATTTAGGAACACACACACACACCAAACAGTTTAAAAAACAGAGGCCATGAATTTTGAAGAGAGCATGGGAGAGGTACATGGGAGGGGCTGGAAGGAGGAAAGAAAGGCATGATGTAATTACAATGTTTCCAAAAATAAAATATCTTTTTTTTTTCTTGGCTTTTTTGTTGTTGTTTTCCAAGACAAGGTTTCTCTGTATAGCCTTGGCTGTCCTGGAACTCACTCTGTAGACCAGGCTGGCCTTGAACTCACAGAGAATCATCTCTAGCTGCCTCCAGAGTGCTGGCATTAAAGGCATACACCACCAACTGGCTATAAAATATAATTTAAAATGTGTATTTTGGCAAAAAAAAAAAGAAAGAAAGAAAGAAAGAAAGAAAGAAAGAAAGAAAACTGACTAGACTCTGGAACTCATTTTCTGATGGGAAGTGAAGCCTGCTCTACAACGGAGATTCATGAGGTACCATGAACCTGTGAACACAAACATAAATAAATCTTTGGAGGAAGAGACAGCTGTGGCAGTTGCTGCCAGATGTGGGGGTAAATGTCTTTAATCTTAGCACTCAGGAGACAGAGGCAGGCAGATTCTGTGAGTTTGAGGCTATCCTGGGCTACAGAGAAGAGTTGTTTTGGGTTTTTTTGTTGTTGTTGTTGTTGTTGTTTTTGGTTTTTCAAGACAGGGTTTCTCTGTGTAGCCCTGGCTGTCCTGGAACTCACTCTGTAGACCAGGCTGGCCTCGAACTCAGAAATCTGCCTGCCTCTGCCTCCCGAGTGCTGGGATTAAAGGCGTGCGCCACCACTGCCCGGTGTTATAGCCCCAATCTTATGGAGGCATTTTCTTAACTGAGGTCCCCTCCTCTCAGATGACTTTAGCCAGCACAGTGTTATGCTTCATTTAAATGGTGGTTTTGGTTGGAGTTAGAGCACAGGTCTTATCCCCAACTTAATCAACCAAACCATAGCTAAAAGAATATGCTCACTGCCCAGGAATGTAAGAGTGAACAGACCTTCAGAGACTTCTTTGTCCAAGGATTTCAGTTCTTCCTCAATCTCAGATTTAAGTTTTGATAAAACTTCTGGATGCAGAGACTGTGGATCGACATCTAGTTGAACTCCTGAAACAAACAAGAGGAGACCAGAGAGGTTGCTATAGCAAGAGGGACAGATACGCCATTAGGATCCAGCGGCATTAGCCACATGTGGCAGAAGGGCCACTTTAGATCAGGATTAGAGCCAGCCTGGGCAGCATACCCTATATCAAAACATCAACAGACAAAAACCAGACCTATTCACACTTAGTATTAAGTCAGAAAGTAAGTCAATTTCATTATCAAGACTAGAAGGTATTTTTGCAACAGTAACAGAGCTGAGGTACAGATCAGTGGAAGAACATCTGCCCAAATGCAGGCGCCCTGACTCTGACCCCCCAGGAGTAAAAAAAAAGAAAAGAAAAAGCAAGAAGAAACAGCAATCAATAAAAGTGTGTGGCCCTAAGTACTGAAAGTAAGTCTAACCTAGAAAAGAAACCCCCACTCATTTCTACCAAAGATGAGAAAAAGAACAGAATCCAGAAACACACAGCAGGAGGCAGAAAGAGAATGGTATCAACATGCTTTGGTCCTCTCTGGGCGTTGTGGCCCCATGATACTGCAGGTTACTGTAGCCTCCTTCTCTTGTCTTTAACCAGAACCGTATGGAGACAGGGTTCATCTGTCTGTGCTCTATATTACAGCGGTCTAGGGAAGGCTGGACATAGTGGTTTATACCTGTAATCATACCCAGCATTTGGGAGGCAGAGGCTGCCAAGTTTGATGACCAACCTGGTATGATAAACTCTAGGCCAATCACAACTACATGTGCAGTGAGATCCTGTCTCTTAAACAGAGCTCTTAGTAAACAGCTAAAACCTCTGAAGAACTGTGCTCAGCCCAGATGAGAGCATTAGAGCTTCCTGTGACAGATAAGTGATTCCTGGAATAAGCACCCTCTCCGTTCTTGGTTTTGACTAAGAATCAATGTGACATCTAGGACCTTATGGATAGCACAGCATTGATGTTACTCTCAGCGTGGAAATCTACAGTTTTCCTACTTCTCATTTTATTCCCTGGATTTTTCCACTGTCTGTGTGTACAAGGGTGGGGGAATGGATACAAGTGTGCAAACAATCACACATGCACACAACATGTGTAAGTGGAAGACAGGCTGACATCAGATGCCTTCCTCGATTGCTTTACAACATTTATTCGTTGTTTGCTTTTTTTATGTATGAGTGTTTTGCCTGCATGAATTTCTGTATACCATGTGAATGCCTGATGCTCATGGATGCCCTAGAACTGGAGTTACCAATGGTTGTAAGTTGCCACATGGTGCTAGAAATTGAACCCAAGTCCTTTGGAAGAGTAGCAAGTACTCTTTACCAATACAATATTTTAATTGATTATTTGGGAATTTCACATCATGCACCCCAATCACACTCACTTCCCAGTCCTCCCAGGTCCACCCCTATCCTTGTGAGCCACATACACACACACACAAAGTGGGGTGAGACACAAGTTCAATCTGAGTTGTATATACGTCACTGGAACATGGTCAAACTCCCAGTGGCCATCACCCTAAAGAAAACTGAGTCCTTTCCACCTGCACCCTGGCCAGAAGCCATCAATTGTTGGAAGCTAGGCTTCAACAGCCTCATCACTATTTTTGGCATGTTTAGTGTTTGTTTTTAAGAATATATATATGTAATATATATATTACATAATTATATGAGTGTGTGTGTGCACACGCACATGCGCACACACATGCTCTATATGTATGTATGCCTGCACGGCAGAAGAGGGCATCAGATTCCATTGTAGATGGTCATGAGCCATCATGTGCTTGCTAGAGTTGAGCTCAAGACAGCTGGAAGAGCAGCCAGTGCTCCTAACCACTGAGCCATCTCTACAGCCCCTTATCACAATGTTTAAGAGTGTTCTTTGATGGCTTCCTTTTTAGACTGTTACTTTGGGGGGACAGGAGGATACAGGTTGTTACAGCAACTTTCTATGTCCCTCTTTCTCAATTGTTCATCTGCAGGCATCAATGGACACCACTGTGAAAATAGCTTCTTTCCTTGCCTTTACAGTCAACATGGTTTCTGGCAACATCACAGACCACAAACAACCACATGGTTGCCAGTATCAGCACAGGCCTAGGACCTCTGCTTGGTTTCCAGTGGCAGCATGGACCATGGACATCAACACGGCCATAGCCAGTGTTCTTAACTGCTGAGCCAATTCTTCAGCCCATCCACCTCATTTTTGAAACAGGGTCTTTGCTGAACTGGAGTGCACTAGCTAGCCAATGAGTTCCAGGGATCCATTTGTCTCTGTCTCCCCAGTACTGGGGGTTACAGAACAACACCACTGCATCTGGCTTTTACTATGTGGTGCAGGGATCCAGCTCAAGTTCTCATGTTTGCATGTTTATTAACGGAGCTATCTCCTGGGACCTATCATACACTTTTTTGAGGGGGGGGGGATGAAATAAAGTCTTATTAAATAGCTCTAACTGGCATCCAACAGGATCCTTCTGTCTCACATTCCAGTTCCTGAGATTTCAAGCATGTGTCATGTCATCATGCCTGGCTCCATAGCGCATACATATAAGCCACATCAAATTATGTGTGGTGAAGAATGTTTTTTAAGAAGCAACCTAGCCAAATGGATGGATCTTGAAAATATCATCCTGAGTGAGGTAACGCAGTCATAAAAGAATGAACATGGTATGTACTCACTGTTAAGTGATTGTTAGCCCAAAAGTTTGAAATACCCAAGAGTCACTTCGCAGCAACAGTAGGGCTGAGTGTAAGGTCCCAGATGGAGGGCTTGGAGAAAGGACTGAAGGAGTCTGCAGCCCCAGGGAGGGAGCAACAGTGGCAACTGGCCTGACACCGCCCCCCCACCCCCCTGTTACTCCTGGAGACTGATCCACCAACTAAAGAATACACATGGAGGGACCCATGGTGCTGGCCACAAATGTGGCAGAGGAGGGTCTTGTTATCCATCAGGGGGAAGAGAGGCCCTTGGGCCTGAGGGTGTTAGATCCCCCAGTATAGGAGAATGACAAGGAGGGAAGATGAGAGTGGGTGAGTGGGTGGGTGGGTGGAAGGGTGGGTTGGAGAATATCCCCATAGTGGCAGGGGGAGGGCGGAGGGAATGGGGAGGTTCCAAAGGGGAGATCTGAAAAGGGGGAAACATTTGAAATGTAAATAAAATATGAAAATTTAAAAAAAAAAAGAAGCAACCTAGCATGAGGCTAGACAGATGGCTCAGTGGTTAGGAGCGTGAACTGCTCTTCCAGAAGACCCAGGTTCAATTCCCAACGCCCACGTGTCAACTCACAACTGTCTGGAATACCAGTTCTAAAGTAATCAGCACCCTTACACAAACACACACACAGACAAAACACAAACACACACGCAGACAAAACACAAACACATGTAAGTGTACATAAAATAAAAATAAATAAATCATAGAAAAAAATGTAAAAAAGCAACCCAGCATGAATCTGCTACCAACGTCTTCACTATTCAATAAATAAAACACCCTTTGCTTCCTTTGTACCGGATTGCCCTTCTTTTTCCTGACGATTATTCCCCCAAGCACCGATTTAAGTCTGCTTCTCCACCAGGTCTTCAGTCTTCAGTGATTTTAAAAAAAAAAAAAAAAAAAAAAAAACTCTTGTTGTCCTGCCAACAAGAGTTGGGCAGTGGTGGCGCACACCTTTAATCCCAGCACTTGGGAGGCAGAGGCAGGTGGATTTCTGAGTTTGAGGCCAGTCTGGTCTACAGAGTGAGTTCCAGGACAGCCAGGGCTGCACAGAGAAACCCTGTCTTGAATAAAAAAAAAAAACTTTCCTAGGCAGGGCTTGAGCTCACTATATAGTCAAGGGTGACCTTGAACTTCTGATTGTGTGCCACCATGCCCAGTTTTCTGTGGTGTGGGGACTGAGCCTAGGGTTTTATGCAAGCACTCTATCAACTGCCCTATAGTCCTGCTCTTCAGTTATACTTACCCATGCTTGAAGTTCAGTAGAAGACTTTCAGGATCATTCAGTCAGTACCACAGATAAATACTTACATGTACTCTAGCCTATAACTGATGCTTTTACACTTTGTTCTGACCAGATTACAAACACTTTGAGACACTCGAATTCTTTGTCTACGACTTATGTCAAACATGAACTAAAGAAATACTTGATAGTGGTGGCTGCCACTCCCACTGTGGTACAACCTAAAGGACTACAGTGGATAGAAGAATGTGTACCGAACACAACCTCACTGCATATACAGAACAAACTGCTGGCAGAAAAAGACCCACACCAAAACAAAAAAAACAAAAAAACAAAACAAACAAACAAAAAAAACCCCTGAATGTTCATAACTTATACAGACAAAAAAATGGTTCATATATAAATACAAAGAAGTAAAAAATTAAAAAATAAATAAAAAGTTATTTACTACTGCTTTGAGGCTATTAAAATGGCAAAAAAATTAAGTAAATGGAAAAGTGATTTTCTACAAGAGAATATGAAAACTAACCAACCACATATACAGGGCAATAAATACACCATTTATTTATGGCAGTGAATTAAGATAGGGATACAAAGAAGGGAAGAAGGAATCAGACCTCAACTATTGCCTCCTCACTGCTGAGAACTATATTCAATAACCAGAGCATAAGACTGACTGTCTGTAAATCAACCAGTCCTCATCAGTACCTGCCCATGCACCAATTAATTATCTATGAAAAAACAATATTCAAAAACAAATCTTCTGCCTGCAGTGGTAGTTCATGCCTGTAATCCCAGCATTTGGGAGACTGAGGCATAAGAACTGTCACAACTTCAAGGACAGGAGAGGGAAGGAGAGGGAGGGAGAGAGAGGGGGAGAGAGAGAGGGAGAGAGAGAGAGAGTTAGTTCTGTTAAGTGATTTATTACTGAACCCTAGAATGTATGATTATAGTTTTTGTACACAGTCTCAAATAAGAAACAAGTGATGCCATCTGTCATGAGCCTCTTTCTGGAAGACACGCACGTCCAAAACATACCCAGCCCCACACAGCCCCTGCCACCACCAGCAACCCACACAGTAAATGACATTGTCTTGGTTACCATATGCCTCACACCCCAGCAGATTAAGGAGGAGCAGCTGAATCGAGGAGTGCCCATTCTCATGAATCTGACATGATGCTGATTACACAGGACAAGTTGTCATACGTGATAAGAAGCCATGTGGAAAGCCTAAACCAGGAAAAGGCCACTGCTGTCAGGATACAAAAGGCTAGCTACCCACCCAAGGGCAGACTGGGTGATCTTCATCTAATTAATCCTCTCCACCCAGACGCAACTACACAGCAGGGCCAATGCAGCATGAATCCTGTTCAATGAATGCAGGGGAAATATTCCAAAGACAACAGACATCGGCACACTAAAGTCCACCCACAGCAATCCAAACTAAGAGATAACTGAGTCAGCAGTCAGCATGTCCTAGCACTGAGCCTTTGAATTAAGTACCACTAACACATTTTGGTCAAATGAATGGACTAAATCAAAGAAAAGTAAACTATGTATCTACAAATCTCCAAACCAAGACATCCTAAAATTACCTCTAAGGGTAGACCAGAGAAACGGCCTTTTGTTGCTCTTGCAGAGAACCTGGGTTTGTGCCCAGATCTACAGTGGTCCCCAACCATTCATGGCTAGAGTTCTCTCTATCTGATTTTCTCCTTTTGTCCTTGCAGGCACCAGGTGTACATGTGGCACACATACATAGAGGCAGGTAAAACACTAAGGTACAAAATATAAAATAAATAAATCTAAGAATAATGTCTTTTTGGTTGAGCATAGTGGTGCACACCTTTAATCCCAGCACTTAAGGAGCAGTGAGGAATGGATCTCTATGAATTTGAGGCTAGTGCAGTCTACATAGAGAATTCCAGGAAGGCAGAGGCTACATAGTGAGACTGTCTCTAAATAAACTAATTAAATAATTTGTAAATTAAGTAGCTGAGCATGATGGGATACTCCTTTAATCCCAGCACTTGGGCGGCAAAGACAAGCAAATCTCCTGTGAGTTCTAGGTCAGCAATGCAACACAGTGAGACCCTGTTGACAGTTTTTGTTTTGTTTTGGTTTTGTTGGTTTTGTTTTGTTTTGTTGTTTGTTTGTTTTTTGTCAACTTGAAACAAGCTAGAGTCATTTAGAAAGAGGTAACTTCAACTAAGAAAATGCCTCCATCAGATCAACCTGTGTGAATCTATGGGACATTTTCTTGAATAATGGTACATGTGGGTGGGCCCAGCCCACTGTGGGCATCCTGGGCAAGTGGTCCTCTGTGGTCTAAGATCACAGACTGAGTAAGCCACCAGGAGCAAGCCAGTAAGCAGCACTCCTCTATGGCCTCCGCTTCAGCTCCTGCCTTTAGTTTCCTCCCTGTTTGGGTTACTGTCTCGGCTCCCCTCAATGATAGACAGTGTTCAGAACACGGACGCCAAATAAACCTTTCCTCCCCAAGCTATGTTTTGTCGTAGCAATAGAAAGTTCATTAAGATTAAAAAAAAAAAAAACCAAACTAACAAATATAAGCCTGAGCTAACATCAGCTCCCAAGTTTGTAAGTTATGTGAGTGACAGCAGCTGAGTATAGTGGTGCACACCTTCAGTCCCAGCATTCGGGAGGCAGAGGCAGGCCGGTCTCTGTGAGTTCAAGCCTAGCCTGGTCTACAAAGAGAGTCCAGGACAGCCAGGGCTGAGAAACCCTGCCTTGGAAGATAAAATAAAAGAGTAACAGCAAGAAGCCCCATGCACTGGACCCTCACTATCCAGGGAATAAGGTTACAACGTGACGCTGTCTCAGATGCAAACAAACATAAAATAGAGACTAGAAATATATTTATGATCAATAAATTTCTGATATTTTTTTATTTGTTACTTTTTAAAACTAAACCTCACTACATAGCCCAGGTTGGCTTCAAACTCACCATCTTCCCGCTTCAGACTCTAAAATTTATATGAAATGATAGGTGTGCACCACCGTGTTTCATCCTGTCAAATTTTTGAGAAGGATATCAAGGCTGTTCAAGTAAAGAGTAACACTTTCAATACATGGTAGTCAAGGACAACTAGATATTCTAAAGGAATCAACTGATTATTACTTCAAACACACTGCACACACACACACACACCCCAAATCACCCCGAAAATTGATCTAAGACCTAAATTTTAACAGATAAAGCTGCCAGTCAGTGGTGGCCCACGCCTTCAATCCCAACATTTAGGAAGCAAAGGCAAGAGGATCTCTGTGAGTTTGAGGCTAGCCTGGTCTACAGAGTGAGTTAGTTACAGGACAGCCTGGGGGGGGGGGGTCTAAGCAATGCTTTCTGAAGTAACATCAAAAGCACAAGAAATCAAAGAAAACAAACACTGAACCTCATCAGAATGAAACTTTAGTAGCAGGAACTGTAAACCATGAAAGTAAAGAGGACAAATCACTAAATGGAAGAAAGTACCTAGAGACCACACTGGGTATCCAGAATCTATAAAGAATCACTACAGCTCAACAATAAAAGAGAAATAACTACTCAAAAATGAAAAAAAGAAAGGAAACAGATTTCTCCACAGATATACAATGGCCAGTTAGCACATCAAAGTGTGTTCAACATCATAAACCACTACAGAAAGACAAATTAAAACCACAAGGGCTTGGGAGCTAAGGACTTAGGACACAATGCAGCTGGCAACAGGGTTTGCAGGACAAGCATGGTGACCTGAGTTCTACCCTCAGAACCCACATGAAAATGGAGAGAACTAATTCCAGAAAGTTGTCCTGTGACCTCCATATGTACAACACACACACACACACACACACACACACACACACACACAAACCCTATGGTGGTTTACACTTACAATAATCTTAAGATTAACTGCCATGAGTTTGAGGCTAAATTAGGATACACAGTGAGTTTCAGGCCAACCTGGACTGGTGAGACTCCATTTCAAAAAGTCCAAATAAATAATGTTTAAATATAAAAATAACACCTGACAAAGCAATCCTACATCTGGGATATATTCCAGACAGAACTAAAAGAAGAGCCAGGGATATAGCTCAGTTGGCGGTGTACTTGCCTGGCATGCAATAAAGCCTTGGGTGCTATCCCTACTGTCTCATAAACTAGGCATGTTTTATGTGACATGCTTTGCCTGCTCAGTCATCTCACAGGCCCTAAACATATAATGTCAGCACTCAGGAGGTAGAAGCTGGAGGACCTCAGGGCACCTCTAGCTACACAGACAGTTCATGGCTAGTCTGGGCTACATGAGACCTAGTCTCAAAACAACAAAAAGAATTCAAAGCAGGAACTTAGCACATATTTGTACATCCATGTTCAAGGTAGAATTACTCACAATAGCTAAAATGTAAGAAAATACAAATCTCCATAAACAGATGAATGGATAAACAAAATGTGGTATATACAAATATGCCTTAAAAAGGAGATACACCACAATGTAAAACACAGGTCGCAAAATGACAAACACTTAATATGAAATACCTCAAAGAGTCAAATTCATAGAAAATTAGAAAAATAGCAGGCACTAGCAATTTTAGATGAAACAATAAGAGGTTATTATAAACATATGTATTTGACTGACACATTACTGTTGACAATGTAACTATCCTTCCAAAAAAGAATTATGTAAAACTGGGGCTGTAGCTCAGAGATAGGACATAAAATCAGCATCCATGAGACCCTGGGTTCAACTCCTAGTACTACACAAAAAAAGAATAGAAATGTCTCTTATTAAATCTCTATTAATGAGCACAGAGACAAAAGTGGTCTATGTTAATATATGCCAAGTTGAATGTAACAAAACATATCACTTGGTATGTAACATGCAAGGCAGAAGGATTCCAAGTAGTCAAAATATATAATTCAAACTAAGTATGGCTAGATCAGGGCCAGCTAAGCTACGTGAAACCCTGTGTCAAAGAAAAAAAATGAACAAACAAAAAAACACAAAGAAGAGAAATGAGACTTAACACAAACTAGTGCGGTACAGAAGCCTAGTTCAGAAAAAACTGTGGACAAGTTAACTATTCACAGAAAAGAACGCCCAGAACATGACTCATTTAGGAAATAATGAAGAATAAAATCCTCAGCCATGAACAGCTCCACCTTATGTAGCCACTTCTCAGTTACTGCTCCACACACTTGAAACCAAACCCTACCCGTGAGGCTATAATAAATCCTATTCATAGACCATTACACAGGAGTGAGATCTACATCACATTTCAGGGACTAAACAGGTAACAAGACAGCCAGAAGAAGCTAGTGCTTTCTTTAGGAAGGTTACTCTAATCCTTGGTGGTACAAGCCTATAATCTCAGTATACAGAAGGCTTCGGCAGAGAGATCACAAGCTTAAGGCCACGTGGGGCTCACAGTAAGACTCTGAAGCTCAGTGGCAGATAGAGTGCTTACTAAGCACAGCAAGGCTGGCTCTGGCTGGCTGGTTCTGTGAGGCCTTGAGAGACAAAAGGTAGCCAATGAGCCAGACCAGGGAACATTCCAGACAGTAGAAAGAGCCAAAGATAACTGATATAAAATGAAAAAGCGGGGCCAGAACAGATATGCCTCAGGCCCCACACAATGGACAGAATTCCCTGTTGTCAAGGACAGGCTGAAGCCACAGGTGGGTGGTGACAGGCTGAGTTACCACCGCGGGCCTCCAATCATGTAAAAAGTCAAAATTAACCACCAATGCGGGCCTACCCTTTCATGCAGTTGCCAAGCTCTGCCCCCCAAAAAAGTGTATAAAAAGTGTGTACCTTACTAACCCAGGGTCACCATTGCCCTGCTGGTAGGGCGGCCCCAGTGCACTGGATTCAATAGACCTCATGGTTATTGCATCGTTCTCAGTCTCTGTGTCTTTGTGGGTGGGCTGCCTAGACATTTGGACTTTCAAGTCCAACAGTTCAACTCAGCTGTTCTGGCTCAAACTCCTCTCCAAGCTGACTGATTTAATCTGGCTTCTCTCAGCTTCTTTCTGAATTGCTCTGCTTGGGCTACAGCTAACTCTGGCAATTTGTTTTAATCTTCTGGCTCCTTCTTATTCTCTGACTTCAACGGCCTCTACTGCATGAACTGAACTCAACTCCACTGTACTACTTCCTGCACTGACTGACTGAACTGCCTGGTCTACAGAGCGAGTTCCAGGACAGCTAAGGCTACACAGAGAAACCCTGTCTCAGGGGGGAAAACAATAAGGACAGCCACCAATTTTTAAATTTTACTTCTCATTATTATCAATGTATGTTTGTGCTCATGCGTGCATATTATGTATGCATGCCACAGTACACATGTAAAGGCCAGAGGTTCTAGACTTCCCGCCAAGGTAGAGTTACAGGTGGTTGTGAGTCAGGTAACTCACACACCTGACATGAGTCCTAAGAGTCAAACTCAGGTCCTCCTGAAGAGCAGTATGTGCTCTTTACCACTTAGTCATCTTTCTAGTCTTGTTTTCTTTGTTGACATTCTCACATAGCCCAGGCTGAACAAGACCAGCCTTACTTAACTCCTGATCTTCAGGCAGGCCTCAGTTTCTTCTTCTTTATTTTAATGTGTATGTGTTTTGTCTGTCTGTATGTATGTGTCGATGTACCACATGCATGTCTGGTGCCCAAGGGCCAGTGAGGGTGTCAGATGTCCTAACTGGAGTTGCATACAGTTGTGAGCTGCCATGTGGGTGCTGGGAATTGAACCTAGATCCTCTAGAAAAAAGCAGCCAGTGCTCTTAACCACAAGCCATCTCTCCAGCCCAGGCCTCAGCTTCTTGAATGCTGAGATAGTGACATCTACCAACACACAGCCTTCATGTTTAGGGGTGTGTGTGTGTGTGTGTGTGTGTGTGTATTTTTTTTAACTTATTTGTGTGAATATATTTTCTGTGTGGCAGGAGCCCAAGGAGAACAGAGAACTAGATCCTGTCTTGGTTAGGTTTCTACTGCTGTGACAAAGCACCAGGACCAAAAGCAAGTTGTGGGGGAAAGGGTTCATTCAGCCTACAGCTGCAATCAATGTACCTCCCATGCTGTACTGAGATTGGGCTACCTACTATGAACAGCTTTCCTTAGTTCCTGCAATCTGATACCATTACCATGTGCTCCCTTGTCTACCTAGTACTACCCTGTCTTTAAATTTCCAAAAAAAAAAAAATTCAAAACAAAAACACAACAAAAAACCCCCAAGAACCTATAGGACGGCCAGGGCTGGAGGCACACACCTTGAATCCCACCACTTGGAAAATGGAGGCAGGCACATCTCTTTGAGTTAGAGGCCACTGGACAACCAGGGCCAGTGAGAGACCCTGTCTCAAGTAATCAAAGAAGAACTAAAGGATGACTCCGGTTGCAAGCCTGAGTAGCAAACGTTGCTGTCTGAGTAGCCTGGGGTTTGTTTGTGTTTTTTAATTACTGCAAAACCAGAGGCTGACAGCGTGTACTTGTGGGACTAACAGGAGTATCTGAAGTTCAAGGCCATCTCGGGCCACAATTCTGCCTCAAAATAAAGAAAGGGAGTAAGAGAGAAGGAAAGGAGAGGGGTCTTCTTTTAAAAAACGAAAAATTTATTTCATGTGCACTGGTGTTTTACCTGCATTCATGTCTGTGTGATGGTGTCTGATTCCCTGGAAGAGAAATTACAGACAGCTGTGAGCTGCCATGTGGGTGCTGGGAAATGAACCCCGGTCCTCTGGAAGAGCAGCCAGTGCTCTTAACCACTGAGCCATCTCTAGAGCCCCCAGAAGGGGGAGAAAACTTAAAAACAAAAACTTGGGACATGTATATAAAATCAGCTATGAAGGTGAGGATAGCAAGAATCAAAAGAAGCTAATAGAAGAGCTTTACACAGTACTGCCCCGGCCACGACTCCAGACTCGCTCTTACCAGACAGGTGAAAGTGGGCAGAGTTATCATTTTAGTATTTGTTTGCTCAAGATGTTACAGTTTCAAGCTCAGTACTACCAAAAAGAAAGAAAAGAAAATATGAACAAATGGACAGGAAATAAGGGCCCAAAGTAAAATTTAACTGGAACACAGCCACCCTAAGCCATGTGTAGCTGAGGGCTGTTTTAGGGCCAGCAAAGATGACAGCTGCAACCCAGACTCTGTTTTTGGCTTCTCACTGCTGCTTATCACAACCTGCAGTGACTGCCCTAACTCTATAACCTCATCACTGAGCTCCCAAGCCAACTAACACACCACAGCTTCTCCTTGTTTCTCGGTAAATGCCGATGTGTCAAACAAGGGAAGAAGATAAGGGTTTGAATATTCTGCCTTTAAGGCACAACAGTGTAGATTTTGATGTTATCAAGAGAAGGCAAAGTGTGGTGTTTATTATCCTGAAATAATAGAAAAAACAAAAATATCACCAAACTATAAAAGCTCATCAAATCAATAATAGAAAAAATTACAATATTTCAAATGGGACATTCAATACCAGCAGCATTTCTTCAAAAAGAAAGAAAGAAACAACCTATCTCAAAACAAACAAAAAAGCAAAACCCAAAGAAAAAAGAAAAGAAAGAAAGAGAAGGAAACAGGAAAAGAGGACAATGGAAGTAAGCTTCAAAGTCATTCAGCTGGTAGCCATGCAAAAAGAATAATTTATGAAGTTGAGTTAATTAAATCTTAAATCATGCTATATTTAATCAGACCACAATAGAATTAAACTAGGAATCAGTAATAAAAAGACTAATAATAAAAATAAAATCCCTGAATACTTGAAGATTAATTAGTATAACTGTAAGTAATACAAAAGTCAAAGAGCAAAATGAAGGAAAACAAAGCACTATTTTGGTCCAAATGAAAATGAAAACACTGGGTTGGAGAGGTGGCTTAGTGGTTAAGAACACTGAATGCTCTCCTAGAGGTCCTGAGTTCAATTCCCAGCAACCACATGGTGGCTCACAACCATCTGTAATGGGATCTGATTCCCTCTTCTGGTGTGTCTGAAGACAACAGTGTATTCATATATAATAATAAATCTTTAAAAAAAAAAAAAAGAAAAAGAAAATGAAAACACAAGCTGTATGTGACGTCACAAGTGGACAGCAAAGACAGAAGTCGGCCAATCCCAGAACAGCCTGAGAACCCTGAGCACGGGGTCAACTAGTAGGTCAGTCTCTGAAGCCACCTAGATGCCATTCAGTTTGTAAAACCTGTAAGCTCCAAAGTTCCAGTAGTCTAACCACACTGCATCCCTCCAGGAGACTTAGGAAGTCTTAAAAGTAGCAAGAGAGGGCTGGGGATGCGGTGTAGACCTTGAATCCTAACACTGAAGAGACAGAGGCGGGTGGAGTCGAAGGTCTGATCTACATAGCAAACTCCACACCAGTCAGGGATACACAGAAAGATCTGGTACCCAAAGCAAAAACAAAAAAAACAAAACAACAACAAAACAAACCAGTAAGAGAAAGGGGAGAAGGAAGACAAGAGCAAGACAAGATAGGCTTCGTTTTACATTGCTTTTGATGTTTTCCATTGTTAAAAATGTTCTTATTACTTATGTGTGCACACATGTGTACATGAGCACATCTCAGCTCGCATGAAGACGTGGACTCTCTTCGGAGGTCAGTTCTCGGGTCACCGACTGGCACAACAAGCATCCTTATCCTCTGAACCTTCAAAATAACCTTAATAGCAAACCTACTCTCTCAGTAACCAACCTGTTCCATCTCCAGTACTCACATGGTAGGAGAGGACCAACTCTCAAACTAGCTGTCCCTTCTCCCTCCCTTCCTCCTACTCTTCCTCTTCCTCTTCCTCCTCCTCTTCCTCCTCTCCTCCTCCTCTCTCTCCCCCTCCTCCTCTCTCTCCCTCACACGCACATACCCATACACATACATACACATGCACATATGCACCATGAAAAATGCAATAAAACAATTTTAAATCAAGATGAGTATATACATTATAATAAAAAAAATATATAGTGAAAATTAGAGTCTCTCAGACATCTAAACATCATCTTAATATTCAAATTTAATATTCAGTAGTCAAATACAAGATGTTTTTTTTTTTTAATTTAGCCTGAATGTTTACGTAGGCACAACATGTCACATGCCTGAAGTTCAGGGGACACTTACGACTGGTTCATTCCTTCTACCTACTGAGCAACCCTCAGTGTCTTGGGGTTTTTTTGTTTGTTTGTTTGTTTTTTTAATTTGTTGACAAGGTCTCATGTAGCCCAGGTTGGCTTTGATTTCTCTACGTAGCTAAAAATGGACTTAAATTCCTGGTCCTCCTGTCCCCACCTGCCGAGTGCTAGAATTTAAGTACATGTCATCATGTAAGACCAGTCTGGTCTACATGAGACCCTTACTCAAAAAGACAAAACCAGGACCAGGCATCTGGCTGCAAACACATTGAATTTCAAGGGGTAGAGAGAGGCAAGTGTGTATCTGTAAGTTCAACACCAGCATGGTCTACATATAAAGTTCCAATTCTGCCAAGGAGACAGTAAGACCACGCCACAAACAAAGGTGAAAGAAGAGAATCAACTGCCAACAAAGCTGTTCTCTGAAGCTACAGCATACTCATAAAGTCAGTAAATAAATCTTTAAAAACCCAGTTGTCCTCTGACCTCTACACACGAGTGTCCACACACAAGCACACAACCACTGTGGCAGTTAAATGAAAATGGCCCCACAGGTTCCTAGGGAGCGGCATTATAGGAGGTGTGGTCTTGTTGGAGGTGGCGTGTTGCTGGGGGCAGGTTTTGGGGTCTCAGAAGCTCAAGCCAGTTCTCTTCCTGGTGCCTCTGGATCAAGACATAGAACTCTCGGCTCCTTTTCCATCACCATGTCTGCCTACACTCCACCATGTTTCCCATCATAATGATAGTGGACTGAACCTCTGAACTGTAAGCCAGACCCAGTTAAATGTTTTCCTTTATAACAGTTGCAGTGGTCATGGTGTCTCTTCCCAGAAATAAAACTGTAACTAAGATACCCACACACAAAATAAAAAAACAAATCTTTAAAAAAAAAAAAAAAGCATAAGGGGCTGGGGAGATGGCTCCGTAGTTAAGAGAATTTGCTATTCTCGTAGAGTATCCAGTTCGGTTTCTGGCACCCAAATGGTAACTCAGAACCATGGATAACTCTAATTTCAGGGAATCCATTGCCCTCTTCTGACACCTACATGCCCCAGGCATGCACATGCACGGTACACATACATGTATGCAAGTTAAGCACTCATACACATAAATGTTTAAAAGAGGGAGGCAGGCAGGCAGGCAGGCAGGCAGGACAGGCAGGGCTACATGGCCAGATCCTGTCTCAGACAAACTGTGGTAAAACGGCTGAGGAGGTAAAGATGTCTGCCAAAAAGCAATGATGGCCTGAGTTGGGTTTCCAGGACCTCAACTCAGCAGGGTTGTCTTCCGACTACTGCACACTCATCATGGAATGTGTATACACCCACACAGATACGCACCCATAGAAGTTTTGAAATTTTAAAAAAATGAAACAAGAAACCAAAATTCAAAATAAAAACTATTAAAAGTGGTTGCAACTAGGAATGGAGCATGAGTGGGGTAGGTGACTGCTTTCTAAAGCCTGTTACTATTACTTGATCTCACACATATAAATTATTTAGACACATACTTCTACAGATCATGTCCTTATAATGAGCAACATAACCACCATAAACCAAAGACAGTACCTTGGGGTGAGGGACCTTGTTGTTTCTCCTGAGAGAGAAGTCCCAAGTAGCTGAGAACAACATACTTTGTTTCATAGTGAAATCCTAGAGGCACAGTCGTAGAGGACGCCATTGAATTGGCTGAAGGAGCTCCAAGGAGGTCTATTAGGGATGTTGGAAATCTAAAAACAAAAGGTTTCTTTCAGTTTAAACTTGGTTACCAACCAATCAGCTTCTCCATTGATCCCAATCACCCATCTAACTCCCAAAGTAAATATCTCAGCAGTTTTCTTTTCAGTTGTCTTTACAACCTAATGGCTTAATTTCCATACAAACAGTAACTTAATTATTCAAATCAAGAGTAAATTTTCATTTTTTGGTTTTTTATTCTTTCCTATTTACTTTTGTACTGTCTGGTGGAGGATGACACCTGCCATGGTGTGCATGTGGAAGCAGTTCTCTACGTCCATGGTTCTGGGAATCAAACTCAGGTGGCCAGGCCTGCGTAGCAAGCACCTTTACCCACTAAGCCATCTCACTGGCAGGTCCTCATTTTTCTGTTCCCACATGTGTGGCAAACACATTGCAGATATCCTGAATCCCATCCCCATTTGTGTTTTTTCATTTAACAATAACCTCCTCAATTCATCCATAACAGCATGGAAGTGTTGGACAGATATATAATTCACTTCCCTGGCAGGACATAGCAGCCTGCGGAATTTCACAGAGCTATACAGAATGCCAAGCAATTTAAAAATTATGCATTGTGGGCCTGGAAACATGGCTTAGCAGTTGAGAGCATACTGTTCGTGCAAGGAACCAGGTTCAGTTCCCAGTACCCAAGTTAGCTCATAACCACATGTAACTCCAGCTCTAGAGGAATCTGATGTCCCTGGCCTCTATGGGCATGCGCGAGTGCGAACACACACACACACACACACACACACACACACCCCGATTAAAAATTAAATTTTTTTAATTACAAATTGCTTAGTTCAAAACCCCACATCTAACACCTACCACGTGCCCTCTGCCCTCCATACTCATGCTGAGGCCCATGCAGGGCGCAGACACACAGTAAGTAAGTAGAAACAGAAGTTTTTTATTTACTTGTTGTCTTGCCTCCATAAAGCCAATCTCCTATTTATGGAGGCTTTAGAAGGGGCAGCTGCAATGAGCCAGTGGCAATGTCCTAACCACTCCACTCTAGTAGGCTGACCTTAGTGGAATCTAATCACTTCTCCTTGGCTCCTGTGTGTCTCCCCAGCTAGCTTTCTAGGTGCCCAAACTCATTGCCTGTTGTTGTTTGTTTTGTTTTGTTTTTGAGACAGATATGTAGCCCTGGCTGTCCTGGAACTAACTCTGTAGGTATAGCAGGCTGGCCTAAAACTCTCAGAGATCCGCCTTTAGGAGATTAAAGGCATGCCTAGCTACCTAGATGTGAGCTACCATGCAGATGCTGGGAGCTGAACCTGCGTCTCCTACAAAAGCACAAGTACTCTTAATCACCAAGCCAACTTTCCAGCTCTCTATGTTAAGCTTTAAAAACTTATTATGTGTGTACAGATGAAGGTAGGGGATAACTCGAGAGTCATCCTGAGCCACCTAGAGGGTCAATTTCCCATCAATTATACTATATTATATAAAAATTACTAGACTAAATTTATAGTTTATAAAAGTCTCTGAATTGTACAAACTCACATATAAATCTCTAATTACATTATTGAAATAGAAGGCAAAAGTCTTCTCCCCTCTGGTTCTAGGTACTGAAGATGGAACCCAGGCCTGCCCATGGTAGACACGTGCTAACCACTGTGAGTGTTTGGCCTGTAATATGTACGTGCACCACAAGTTGTCTTTTGGCCTCCACATGTGTGTCATGGCACACACACCTGCTCCCCCCCCATGTGTATCATGACACACACACCTCACCTGCTCCCCACACACACGTGTATCATGGCACACACACCCGCTCCCCCTGCCATGTGTGTCATGGCACACACACCCGCTCCCCCCCACACGTGTATCATGGCACACACACCTCACCTGCTCCCCCCTCAACATGTGTGTCATGGCACACACACCTGCTCCCCCCCCCATGTGTATCATGACACACACACCTCACCTGCTCCCCTCCACACGTGTATCATGGCACACCTCACCTGCTCCCCCCCACACACATGTGTCATGGCACACACACCTGCTCCCCCCCCACATGTGTATCATGACACACACACCTCACCTGCTCCCCCCCCATACATGTATCATGGCACACACACCTGCTCCCCCCCACACATGTATCATGGCACACACACCTGCTCCCCCTCTACACACAAAAGTACATTTAGGGGGAAAAAAAAAACCCAACTTTTTTGGAATGCACTGGGAATGATCTTAGCACTAAGGGGACCTAGGCAGGAGGATCACAAAACAAAACAAAACCAGAGAAGAAAACTGAGACAATGCAGGGGAACCTCTCAGTCTAGCCTGGAGTAGGGAGAAGAGTAGAAAGAAAACCACAAGCTAGGTGTGGCCACTACAGCCAAAACCGATGCATTAGGCATCAAGAACTCAGAGTCCTCTGACTGGGATATGTGGGCGTCTCTTATTCTCTCCAAAGTCAGATTCCGCTCTAGCAGCCTTCGTCTGGTTTACCAGAACTGTGAGTGTGGCCTAGGGTGAGGCTACCACTGAGAGGACCTTCAGAATGTTCTTATCACTTCACTATGGATTCCTTCAAACAGCTCTAGGGGTGGAAGAGCTAAGGTCTACAGCTTGGGAAAGACTTCTTGGGACAGACTCCGGAGAACTGAAAACTCTGAGGCCTTCTTTCCCTACTATATACAACAACACTGACAAAGACGGTTTAGTCAAACTTGGCCAGGGTTCTAGACCATGAAGATCCATCTGTACATTTGCCTTCAAAATCTAAAATGTTAGGGGCTGGAGGGAAGGCTCAGTGGTTAACAGCATTTCCGTTCCGTTGCATAGGACCTGGATTCAGTGCCAGTATCTACACAGCAACACCACATAACAGTAACTCCATCCAGGAGCTCCAACACAGGTTACATGTACATATACGCAGGCAAACATCCACACATATAAAATCTGTAAAAATAAAAATCTATTTTTAGTAAAATAACCCTCCTGAGTTTAACCAAAATAATTTTTTCAGAGGGGGGGGAACGTAGCTAAGACAGGGTCTCTATATCCCTGGCTGGCTTAGAACTCGCTTTGCAAATCAGGCTGGCCTGGAACTCAGAGATCCACCTGCCTCTGCTGGGATTAAGGGTGTGCACAACCAGCCTAGCCAGAATCATCTTTAATATCCCAGCATCCTTGATGTCTGATCACCCGTCCTGTCTTTACTTCTTTACTAAGAATGCTACTGGGTCAATGTAGTCAGACTCTCTTATATTTAATCTTTTTTTTTTTTTTTTTTAGTAGAGAATAGAGTTTATTCAGGGGATAGGGAGGGAGTTGAGAAGGTAGTAGAGACAGAGAGACAGAAAGAGAGAGAGACAGAGAGAGAGAACGAGAACAACAGAGAGTAGAAGAGTGGAGACCAGCCATGAGAACTGGAGAGGGAGGAGAGGGAAGTGGGGGAGGAGGGGCAGGAGGGAGAGGACAGAGCTCGAACAAGGAGTCAAGAGCCTTAAACTTAATCTTATTTTCAGTAATTCCCTATCTACTGACTCCCAAATTGCTCCTCGGCTAGAAATTCCCACTTGCCTATATTGTGTTCAGAGTTAAGCCCAAGCCCCAGCCCATCACAGGGCTATTTGAGAGGTTTCTATGAGCACTGTAAGCCCCTGAATAAGTCATCCTTATTATACTTTAATGGTATCACTGAATAATCTTTAATAAGGACTATTATTAATACCTGTGCACTGAAGATTTGACGATTTATTTAAATTTAACACAATCTTGAAGGCTTTCAGTGATTGTGAAATTAGGGTTTTGTTTGTCCCTTTGCAATACTGAGGACTGGCCTGAACCCAGGGCCTTGCAGGCAGGTTAATTGCTCTACCACTGAGCCACATGCCCAGCCTTTTTCACACTGAGACAAAGCCTCAGTGCTCAGGGTATGGCAGTTGGTAAAGTGTTTGCCATATAACCCTGAGGACCTAAGTTCAGATCCCCAGCAGGTACATAAAAAGCCAAGTAACTCGAGCACAGGGAAGGGGTGTGTGTGAAGCAGAGACAAGATTCCTGGAGAGGTACAAGTCTGTAACCCCAGCACTGGACAGGCAGAAGTGGATCCCCAGGGCTTGCTGGCCAATCAATGAGCTCTAGGTTTATTGAGACCCTATCTAAATAAGAAAAAAAAAGACGGTAAGTAGCAACTGAGGAAGACACCAGCACCAACCCCTGACCTCCATATGCACATGCGCACACATGCCCTACCCCACTCTTCTCACACATGCCCTACCCCACTCTTCTCACACATGCCCTACCCCACTCTTCTCACACATGCCCTACCACCACAAGGGGGCAAAGAAAAAGAAAGGAGAATGATAAACTGGATGAAAGGTACCATATCCGGGCTGGAGGGATGCTCATCAGTTAAGTGTTCAATGCTCTTGCAGAGGTCCCTGGCTCCCAATGCCCACATCGGGTGACTCAAAATTGCCTGCAATTCCAGTTCTACAGGATCTAATGCCCTCTGGCCTCCATGGGCACCTGCATGTGATACACATAAACTCACAGGTTCATCTATGTACACATAAGAACAAATCTCTTTTAAAAATGGAAAGACACTATATACCTCTAGCTCTCAAGTTTTATTTTATTGATTAATTTCTTTTATTGATCAATTGGTTTCTTGTAGCATCAGCTGGCCTGAACTCCATATCTAGATCAGGCTGCCTTCAAACTCACAGAAATCTGCCTGGGTCTGTTTCCAAAGTGCTGGGTTTAAAGATGTGTACCACTATACCCAGCTTTACTTTTTTAAACAAAGACTTATTTTGTAGGATCTGGAAAGATACTCAGTGGTTTTGAACACTTTTCCATAGCACCCAGGTCTAGCAGACCACAACTACCGTAACTCCAGCTGCGGAGGACACCACAACTACCGTTAACTCCAGCTGCAGAGGACCTAATACCCTCTTCTGGCCTCCAGATACCCACACATTGTGGCAGACACAACACATACATAAGTAAATATGGCTTACTTATTTATGAGTGTTTTGTCTGCATGTATGTCTGTGTACCGCATGCATGCCTTGTGCCTGCAGAGATCAGAAGGGGGACCGAGAACCGAACTCCAGGCCTCTGAAGGAGCAGTAACCACTCTTATTTGCTGAGCCATCTTATCAACCCCTGAAATTTTCATTTTAAATAACGAAATGGTCACAGTTACTTTCACTCTTTACATTGTCTCTAGTAAAACTGTTTGCATTTCAAGCCATGTGGAAATTCTTTATATAAACAAGTGATCAAGAGTGAGTTGGAGGCTCACTGGGTGAGCCAAACTTGCTGTCAAACTTGATAACCTAAGTTCAAAGCCCTGAACCAACGTGTGGAAGCAGAGAACAGATCCCCATAGGTCATCTCCACAGCAATAACCACTGACTCACATTCACATACAGAACAAACAAATGGGAAAACACAAATCCTTAATTTGAATGTTACAAAAATCATTAAACCCCAGGACTCAGGTGGTAAAAGCAGGATTTAAGAGTCTAAAATCAACCATTTCAAAAACAGAAACAAACAAAAACAAAAAACAAACAAAAAAAGCACTGTTAGCACACATTTTTAATCTCAGTTCAAAGGCAGATCTCTGTGAATTCAAGGCCATCTTGCTCAACCTCAGGCTGGCCAGAACTACACAGTGAGAACTTCTCTCCAAACAAACAAAAACCAAATGTTTAAATATGCAGATAGCTTTCTGTGTGTGGTAAGAGGCTATACAGAGGGCCTCACATATGGTAAGCACTCTATCCCAAGTTCATGTATGATCTTCTGTTTGGGTGTTTTTCTTTGGGACATAAGGTCCTGTAATGTCATAGATCTAAAACCTGTTATGTTGCCTAGGTTGGTCTTGAACTTGCAGTTATACCCCTGCCTCTAGCTCTCAGGAGCTCGGATAACAGGCATGTGCTACTACACTCAAATTTTCTAGCTATAATCTTAAATTCAAACAAATAGCAAATTCCAGGGTCAGTATAGGCTAGGAAGAAAGGTAAAGGTACTTGCCGCATTAAGACTTGGATTTGAAAACTCAGAGTCCACATGACTACACACGTGCGCGTGTGCAAATGTGTGTGCGCGCGCACACAGAGGAACACACAAATGAACGAATATTCCTGAAGAAGAAGACCACCACCTAAGGCTGAATCCTGGCCTCCATATGCACATGTACATGCATTAACACTCACATACACACAAAATTAAATTTGTAAAAGTACAAAAACTATCCCAGCCAGCTGTATTGCTGTACAATGAGGTGTCAACTTAAGAATTCAGCGGACATCATTATTAATCTAGTGTTGATTGTCCCTTTCCAGTTAAAACATGCGTAATGGAACATTCTGGTTCAATCCTGTGCTAACAACTGCCCCAAAATATCTTCACTCAGCAGTTGGCACACACAGATAGTGCACTCCTGGGGGAATTCCTAATATGAAACCGTCCCCTTACACACAAATTCTGACTTTCACAAGAAGCATGGTAAGCTTCTCATATAATAGCAAAACAAAATTCAGAAATATATTTTCCACTTTTAGGTACATGCTAGAGAAATGTAAACATGGCTACCCACAATTTATACATGAAATGTTCAAGATCACTTTATGCTTTAGACAAAAAGGAAACAACTTTAAATTGCTTTAAAAAAAAAAATAAGGGGAGGGGTATGCTCAAGAGATGGCTTCACAGTTGAGCACGCACCATGCTTGCAGAAGACCAAGTTCAATTCCCAGCACCCATGTCTGGCAGTTACCATGCAACATTGCTCACATTCCAACCCCAGGAAATAGGACGTTTCTGCCTCCTCAGCCAGGTACATCCCCCACACAGAAATACACGTAATTTAAAATAATCTTTAAAAAAAGCCACATAAGCTAGCCACTGCAGTATGGGCCTACATTGTCTAGCTTCTTGGGGAAGATGAAAGAGGTCCACCTGAAGTACACGTAAGGCATTATTCAGCCAGGCATGGTGGGCACACCTTTAATCCCAGCACTCAGAAGGCAGAGGCTGGAGGATCTCTGTGATTTGGAGATCCTGGCCTACTGAGTGAGATCCAGGGCAGCCAAGGCTACTTGGAAAAACCCTGTCTTGAAACACTCCCCCCTCCAGAAAAAGAAGATCAGGAGGAGGAAGAGGGAAGAGAAGGAAAAAGAGGAGAAGACACGACAAAGCTTAAAAAATGGTTACTGCCAAGCATGGTGGCATAGACCTATAATTCTAACAGCGAAACTGTGGCAAATGGATCAAAAGTTCAAGCCAGGACTACAAAGAGATTTCTCTCAAAAACTAACAGGAGTAATACCCTTGCCAAGTGGTATGAGGGTTCTTTAGAAGTGATGAAAACCGAATGGTTATGCAACTCTGCATGTGCCGAGAGCCGTTATTGTATACAACTGAACAGTACAATAAAGTAACTCTATCCCCATGAAGCTACTGAGCAATGAGCTGCTCGCAGCCACACTGCAGTCCAAGCACTCAAGGCTGAAGCACTATTGCCACCAATTTGAGGCCAGACCGGGCTACATGGTGAGTTCCAGACTAGCTTGCGTTACATATAGAGCAGGACCCTGTCTCATAAAACAAAAACAGCAATAATCTATATTATATATACATATACATAAACATATACATATCAGTTACTATTGGGCTGGGCAGGTGAGCCTATAAAAGCCTGAAAACCTGTTTCAGGCTGGGCACCACAAAAACACAAAGCAAACAACAAAAGTGGCTGGGGTGTAGGTCAGTGAGAGCTCTGCATGCAAAGAACAGTGGATTTGATCCCTAACACAAAAATTCAACTCTTAAATAGTATTCTTGAGCCAGATTTGGGTGGTACAGGCCTGTAATCCCAGCACATGGGAGGCTGAGACAGGAGGATCACAGTTCAAGACCAGACGAGGGATACAGGCAGAGCCTGCCTTAAGGTTCTTGGTGTGTGATCTGGAGATGGCTCGGAGGTTAAGAGAGCCTGCTGCTCTTGCAGAGGACCTGGGTTTGGCTCCCAGCACCCACACAGTGGTCCACAACCATCCCTAACTCCAAGAGGTGGTCCCTGTCCTGACCTCTGCAAACACCACGTATCACAGGGTGCACATACACTCACATAGAACAAAATGAATACACCTAAAAAAAAAAATTTTTTTTTTTAAATCTTGGTGATAATTTCATTTATTTGGGATGAGATATAACTCAAAATGCTGTGAGAAAAGACAGTGAAAATACTAAATATTTACAATTTTATGTCTAAAATATTTCATAAGAAAAATTTCAAGAAAAAAACCGATTTGGACAGTGTGGTAAGACAGCTCCAGCGTAAATAAACCACTTGCTGCCAAGTCTAAGCCGCCCAGAACCAACATAATAGAAGCAGAGAAGACCCCTACAAGTTGTCCTCTGACACCTGTACCAGCTTCAGATCCATATAGCCCTGTCATTAAAAAAAGAGAAAAAGAAAGAAAGAAAAGAAAAAAGTTGCCAGGTACTGACAATATACACCTCTAATCCCAGCACTCTGGAGGCAGAGGCAGGAGGATTTTTCTGAGTCTGAGGACAACCTGGTCTACACTGTTCTACAGAGCTAATTCAGGACAGCCAGAGCTACATAAAAAAACCTTGTCTCAAAAAAAAAAAAAAAAA
>JADRCH010000155.1:4085856-4181074 GCA_019843965.1 Rhynchomys soricoides | reverse complement strand
GAATGGCACACGCTTCCCTCCTCCAAGCAAGCATTCAGGCTTCCTAGCCTAGCCCCCCAAAACAGACCCCGGTTCGCAAAGCCGAGATCCTCGTGAAGAGCAGAATGTAGAGCAAGGGTGACTTCCAGCGCCTCAAGCAGCCACCCAGCCCGTTCAAAAGCCGCCCGGCGTGGGGACACACTAGATAGGTCGGGTTGGCCCCAAATAGCCCCTAAAAGTTCCGAGACACCTCGGTGGAGCAGTACGGTCCTCCCTTCCTCCCGCCCGGTCTCTCCCGTGCCCTGGGCAGCACCGTGTTCAGCTGGGTGGTCTCTGAGACACCTTCCTCAGCGGGTGGAAACCGCTCCGCCACCCACCAGGGCCTCCCTGGAATCCCACTCCCCTCACCTGGCTCCGGCCCTGCCCCAGAAGGGACAAAGGAGACGGCGGTGGCAGCAGGTGCTTCCCACAGAGTGCAGGAGCGGCAGTGGCTGCTTCGACCCGCGGACCTAATCTACCGCCGCCGCCGCCATGTTGGACGGTGAGGTCACCCTGACGCGCTTCCGTCACGGCAGCGTGGGGGCGTGGCCTGGCCGGCCACTCTGTCAGCTGGAAACGAAGCAGGATCACTGACGCCTGCTGGTCAGTTTGCGCAGGCGTGAGCTGTGTTCAAAGTTGTCCTTTGCCTTTCTTTCCAAAGCCGCTCAAATCCTAGATTCCTGGGCTTCATAAGTATCCTCACCAAGTCATTTCCGGTGTTTGGTAGGGCGTAGGAAGATGAGGTAGACACCGCCCGCCTGATCCCCTCTGTGTGGGACAAGAAGCTGGTGGCATCTCAGATGCTCAGTTCTATTGACTTGTGCATTCCTGGAGTGCTAAAGCCCTCGGGTTGACAGTCAAGACTGCACTTTCCAGTGCTGCCAGGTTTGGGTTCGCAGCCACATGCCAGGAAATGATCCTGAAAGTTAGCAAAGCAACTTAAAGTCAGGGTGGAATAATTAGGTAGAGACAACTCAGGACCCAGGCCCCGTGGTGATAAAGGGAATCTTGTAGTGGTAATCCATTTTTACTGCCTGGCAAGCTGCCTAAACTATAGTTCGTGCTTATGTTTGTTTCTTAACTCCACGAAAGTATGGCCAACCTGTAGCCCAAGATAAACTGAATGCTTCCAACCAGACAGAAAAAAAAAAAAATAGAATTGCTTAAAACATGAAGGGTGTGTGTAGCCATCTGATTATCTAGTTGTCCAGAAAGAACTTTCCAGATGATGATCGTGTAAAAAGGTCAAGATATCTAGCAAAATGAGCACCCTACATTAGCCAGCCTGTGTTCTTGAGCTGAGGTAACACACTAACACAGACAGCACCGAAGATTAGGAGTTAGAAGGCAAGCAGTCAGATCAGAAATGATAAATGTGTACAGCTGCTTGTACAGGCCTGTAATCCCAACACTCAGAAGGCTGAAGCAGGAGGATTACCATAAACTGGAGTCTGGTCTGGTCTCCAAAGCTATTTTTAGGCAGTCAAGGCTGCATAGTGTAATCCTATCTTTAAAAAGAAAAAAAAATAAAAGATTGAGTACAAAACTGACTAGGGGCCATGGAGATGGCTCAGGTTGCAAAAGTGCTTGCTGTAAGCCTAATGATCTGAGCTGGATCTCTGGAACCCATATGGTGGAAGACGAAAACCAACTCTAGCAAGTAGATTTCTCTGACCACACTGCCCAAGCCCATCTCCCATATACACACATTTCAAAGCAAAACAATCAATACAAACTGATAGGAAATGACAGCCGGTGGCTATGTTTGGAGGGTGATGAGAATGTTTAAAATTCACCGAGATGATGGTGGCAAAATGACAAATATTCTGAATTCCACTTAATTGTATGCTCTTGTTGTTTTTTGGGGGGACTGTGTTCCATACTGACCTCAAACTTGCTCTGTATCCTAGAATGACCTTGAATCTCTCATCCTACCTCTGCCTCCTGAGTTCTGAGGTCTCAGGTATAGGCTAACATGCCTGTATGTTGCTGGGGATAGAACTCAGGGCACACAAACTACAAACTAAACTATGACCCTAACCCTTTTGAATGTTTCTATTTTCTTATTTTATGCATGTGGGTGTTTTGCTTACATGTGTGACTGTGGACCATGTGGGTCAGAAGAAGGGTTTTAAGCCAGCCTAGACTACCTGAAACCTGGTCGCAAACGGATGTGGATTAGTCTGTTTGTCTGACTTGTTTCTAGTCCACAGTCTTGGGTCCGGGTGAGAAAATGAGCATGCAGAACCTTTTGTGACTAACCTGACAGGAATTTAGGCCAGCAGTTTGTGATGAAGACAATAAGGTTATAGAGCAGACCTCTTAAAATTCATCTGAAATTTTGTTTTAAATAGTTTCTCAGGCTGGAGAGATGGCTCAGCGGTTAAGAGCACCCTCTGCTTTTCCAAAGGTCCTGTGTTCAAGTCCCAGGAACCACATGGTGGCTCACAACCTTCTGTAATGGGCATCTGATGCCGCCTTCTGGTGTGTCTGAAGACACCATCTGGTGTGCCTGAAGACAGCGACATTATACCCACATATATGAAATAAATAAATAAATCTTTAAAAAAAAATAGTTTCTCTACAAGACTGAGGATAATATCTAAGGATAGTGGATTTAGGAAACAATGAGTTGGTTAGAACTTGCATGTTTGGTATGCCCTAAGATTTAAAACAAATCAAAACACTTTTTCAAGACAGTCTTACTATTAAAACCGAGCTGGCATGGAACTTTCATTGGCTCCACTTCCCCAAGTGCTAGGATTCTAAGAGTATCCACCTGTTCTGAACTGCCTCTCGAATGACCTGTGGCAACTCTGCTTTCAGTCTCAAAGTGAGTTTATTAAGTATATAACAAATGAATAAATAGCAAGTAGTGGGTAGATATTAAAATATCATTGAATCCATGGTTTATAGCATCCATCAAGGGACAACTGAGGTAACATGATTGAGAAAGTAAACAAAGGTAATGTCATCAAATTAAGACTAACAAGCATCCAGCAGGAACTGACTAGGGAAGTTGGGGCAGTCAGCTGGATTCCCAGTTGAGATTTCTCTTCACAGATGAGTTGCCCATGGCTGAACTTCCAGTCTCCAGCACCTACTGCAGGTGTTTTAAATGATGGGACAAACAAATGACATTAACATCTGATGGAAACAGTTTACCTTCCAGCTGTTCCTAGAGACATGATGGTTTACTGAGAGCTCCTTTCATGTCACAGAGTTAAGGGGCCAGCCTGCTGAAGAAAAGGATATTTTGAAGAACACTTGAAATAAACATGCTGCATTCTGAGAAGAGGGCCCTCTTTATTTCCAGAGCCCCCTCTCAACAAGCTTAAGTAGCACATGGCAATTTACCAACCCAATGTCACCACAATTTCAGTCACCACACCTGAATTATGTAGACAGTTCTCTGAACAATCAAACACAAAAGCTACTTGCTTAGCACTTACATTGTAAATGATATTAAATGTGGAGATTGCTGAAGGTAAGCAGGAGGGTGTGAAGGGTGTAAATTATACTACCTTGCTGTCACATGTAAAGAACCTCAGTATCCATGTATTCTGGTATCTGAGAGGGGTCCTGGAAGCAATCCTCATAGATACCAAGGAAGGGCTGTACTTAAAAAGTTTGCTAATGCCGGGCAGTAGTGGCGCACGCCTTTAATCCCAGAGCTCAGGAGGCAGAGGCAGGTGGATTTCTGAGTTCGAGGCCAGCCTGGTCTACAGAGTGAGTTCCAGGACAGCCAGGGCTACACAGAGAAACCCTGTCTTGAAAAACCAAAAAAATAAAAATAAAAAGTTTGCTAACTCCAGAGATTAGCTCTGCAAGGGTACCTCACCCTTATCTGACAAGACTTAGCCTGCTCCTTGGTGAATCAGCAGATGACTGACTGACTAGTTGTTTCTATGCCTTAACACTGGGAAGGAGGCTGTGCACAGGGGAGAAATAGCAAATCTGCAATTCAATTTCATTTTAGGTAGCCCAGATGCCTGGAACTCACCATCTTCTTACTTCAGTCTTCCTAGTGCCAAAATAAGCATGTGCCACCATGCCAAAATTTTATTTTATTTTTAATTTTTGGTTTGTTTAAATTTGTTAAGTTTCTCAATGTAATCTGGAACTCCATGTGGCCCAGGTTGGCTTTGAACTTGAGTTTTTCCTGCCTCAGCCTTCTCAATGTTGAGATTACAGGTGAATACCAACGTGCCTGGCGATTTATTTTGGGTAGGTCCCCTGAAGCACAGACTGGCCTTGAATTTACTATGCTATGTGGCTGAGAGTGACTCCACTCCCAAATGCTGGGATTACAGGTGTGGGATATGATCCCTGATTTAATTTATTTTTAAAATAAAAAGGAAAGCGTTAGACCTCAGGAAGTGCATCTGTCCAGAAATGACAGTCCTAACTCAGCCCAGGCTAGAACTGTAGACGTATATTCTGGCCTTAAATTAAAGCCAGGATTCCTCAGGAACTTGTGAAAGAGGGTCCCCTTGCTTCTGGTAGAAGGGACTTGTGCCTCTCCATTGACACATTCCTGTGGTTGTATATCTAAGCTAACGCTGACCTCCAGGCCTCTAACTTGTTTTACATCTCAAAGTCCACACTAACTCCCACCCTGGCCCTTCCACCTCCTCCTAAGCTCCCAAGCTGCTCTAGTTCACTGCCAGCTGCTCATCCTCCTGGTAACTACTATGATTTTTCCATGCCCACTTCCCTAGCCCTGGCCATATCCAGTCTGATTCTTTTTCTCTCAGCTCTGGACTCTCCCAGATGCCCTTACCCCTAATCATGGAGTAGCCACTCTCAGTGGTTTCTTTACTGCCCCTTGCCTACAGTGAGCACAGTTCTATGTGCAGGAAGAACACTTTAGCCAGGAATTTAGAGGCAGAAAGACCTCCTCTCTGAACACAGGAATAAGTGAGACGTCTTGGGCTGGCAAGATAGCTCAGGCAGAAGAAATTAGTTTCAAGAGATAGTCTCAGCAGGAGATTATCTGTGCAGAGCAGGCATGGATCATGAGACAGTCAAGTTTCTGATGGCTTGAGCCTGTTCTGTTCATTAAAACAAGGAACTTTTTAAAGGCACCAGGTTGCAAGTAACTAGAATTTGTTAAACACTCTGTGGTCCTGCTCAAAGGCAACAGAGGCCTGCTTTGAGGCCAAAGCAGCCTTGTTCTAAGGTTAAGACAGATTGCTACAGCCATCCATTTCAGAATAGCTTCTGCAGTCTTGAGTTCAAGGCCAACCTGAGATACACAGAGGGACCTTGCCACAAATTAACAGAATAATTTAGAATCTAAGTTTTAGACAATTGTATGTAATGTTCCGCCATCAAAACTAAGCATTATCTTTTGTCACATTCCCTTAAAACTCCTTTCATCACATTTATTCATTTATTTATCTATTTATCTAGTTAGTTATATGTGTGGCAGTGACACTACGTGTTCACCATGGCTTCCACTTGGCATTCAGAGATAAACTTTCAGGATTTGGCGCTCTCCTTCCACTATGTGGGTCCTGGGAAAAAACTTATTCTTCATCAAAATGAGGTATCTGTTTAGCCATACAGATATGAGCCCACACAGGTGTTTCACCTGATAAAACATAAGAACTTTTCTTTTGCCAGGCATGGTGGGACATGCCTTGAATCCCAGCTCTAGGGAGGCAGAGACAGGCAGATTTCTGAGTTTGAGGCCAGCCTGGTCTACAGAGTTCCAGGACAGCCAGGGCTACACAGAGAAACCTTGTCTCAAAATAACAACAACAAAAACTTTAAAAACCTCATAGTCTTTACAGATTCAAACACTTTAAAAGTTCAGTCCTTTTAAAATCCAAAGTCTTTTAAAATTCGACATCTGTCAATTATGGGCTCCAGTAAAATTAAAAAAATAAATAAATAAATAAAAAAGCTAAATACTTCAAGAGGGAAAAACCGGGCACAGTCACAATTAAATTAAAGCAAAAACAAACACCAACCATCCAATGTCTGGGATCCACTGACAATCTTCTGCACTCCTCTAAAGGGCTTGGGTCACTTCTCCAGCTCTGCCCTCTGCAGCACACACAGCTTGTCTTTTAGGCTTGGGCTGGATCTGCTCCACTGCTGCTGCTGCTGTTCTTGGTGGCCATCCCATGGGACTGGCATTTCCAAAACACTGGGGTCTCCTGTTGTACCTGGGCTGTACTTTCACCAATAGCCTCTCATAGGCGGTCTTCCTGGTGCCAAGCCTCAGTTTCTCTGCATGACCCCATCAGTCCTGGGCCTTCAAATGATACTGAGGCTGCACCTTCACCAATGGCCTTCTGTGGCCTCTCAAAGTACCAACCCTCAGCTGCTCTCCATGACCCCTTCATGCCTTGAAAACCAGTACCACCTGAGTGACTCTTACTTACACAGTATCAAGTCCAGCTGCAGCACAGGGTACAACCTTGGCTATCTCTGAAACACAGCTTCTCTGTGCTCTCGGGAAACACTTACCAAACGATTTCACCTCGATAATGCCAGTCTCTTCCTAATCACAGCTAATCTCTCAGCTCCAGCCAACCGGCACCAATTGTCCCAGTAAAGCAAAGGTTTCACGTCATCTGTACTGGTCTCTTGGTAATCATGGCAGCCCCAGCTGACTAGAACCACAGAATTCAATTCAGAACAGCAAGTGGCTGTTGAAAGGCTGACAGAGCCTTTACATGTGCCTCTGAAACTCCCCAAGCCAGGTCTCCATCATCTGCACTGCTCTCAGCATTCTCGTCTTCCATGCTCCAACCGACTTCACACTGAGCTCAAGACACTCAATGGCTGTTCCAATCCAGAGTTCCAAAGTTGGCCTGGAGAGATGGCTCAGCGGTTAAGAGCACTGGCTGCTCTTCCAGAGGTCCTGAGTTCAATTCCCAGCAACCACGTGGTGGCTCACAACCATCTGTAATGGGATCTGATGCCCTCTTCTGGTGTGTCTAAAGATAGCTACAGAGTGCTCATGTAAATAAAATAAGTCCTTAAAAAAAAAAAAAAAAAAAAAAAACTTGGAAAAATTTTAAGTCTAATTATAATTTATAATGCTAACAAACAAGCTGGGCAGTGGTGGCGCACGCCTTTAATCCCAGCACTTGGGAGGTAGAGGCAGGCGGATTTCTGAGTTCGAGGCCAGCCTGGTCTACAGAGTGAGTTCCAGGACAGCCAGGGCTACGCAGAGAAATCCTGTTTCAAAAAGCCAAAAAAAAAAATAAATAAACTAAATCCGGTTTACTCAGTACTGGAACTGAACCCAAGGCTTGTGAATGCTGTAAGCACATTCCAACTGATCTGCACCCAAAGTCCCAGTATTTTCAAGTGGGATGTTCAAGGTCATCTTCAATTATATCACGTGTTTGAGGACACTGTGTACTGTGTGAGATTTTTGTCTCAAGAAGGAAAGGCTGGAGAGATGAGATGGTTCAGTGGCTAAAGGCACTCACCACCAAGCCCGATGACTTGAGTTCAATCCCCAGAACCCACATGGTAGAAGGAGAGAACCAACCCCCCAGCTGTCCTCTGACTTCTACACTTGAGCTGCAGCATATGGGGCCCATGTACATGCATACCACCAATAAACACACACAAATAAATAAAGTATGTTAACAACAACAACATGCATTGAAAGCTTAATAGGCTACAGCTTCGTTCATAGCTTTGTTTTCTTGGGGGTTGGGGGTGGGTTTGAGGCAAGGTGTCTCTCTGTAGCTGTCCTAGAACTCATGCTATAGACCAGGCTGGCCTCGAACTCGCAGAGATCCCCCTGTCTTTGCCTCCTGAGTGCTGGGATTAAAGGTGTACACCACCATTGCCTAGCATAGGTTTTTTTTTTTTTTAATTGTTGTTAGTATTTGTGTTTTTGTGGGGGGAAGAGGGGTCAGAAGACAATTGTGTGGGGTCAGTGTTCTCCTTTGACCTTTATATGGGTGCCAAGAATTGAACTCAGGCCTTCGGGCTCAGGCCTTAAGTATCTTTACCTGATAAGCCATCTAGGCAACGCCCACAGTTTCTTTTCTTTCTCTCCTTTCTTTCTTTTCCTTGCCTTTGTTATTGTAACATGAGATACTTTCTTTTCTTTGTTGTTTTGTTTTCATTGTTGTTGTTTGGGTTTTTGTTTTCTTTTTTTTTTTTTCTTTTTCGGTTTTTCGAGACAGGGTTTCTCTGTATCGCCCTGGCTGTCCTGGAACTCACTCTGTAGACCAGGCTGGCCTCGAACTCAGAAATCCGCCTGCTTCTGCCTCCCAAGTGCTGGGATTAAAGGTGTGCGCCACCACTGTCTGGATCTTTCTTTCTTTTAAAGATTGATTCATTCACTTTTATTTATGTTAGTTCATGTGCAGCATGCATGCAGGGGCCTACAGATGCCAGAGGGTATGGATCCCAGGAGCTGAGTTATAGGCAGTGGCAAGCCACCTGATGTGTGTGCTGGGAACTGAACCTGGCTCCTCTGGAAGTTCTCTTAACCATGGAGCCATCTCTCCAGCATGCATGTGGGTGAGTGCACACACGCACATATACACTCACACACTCACTCGAG
This sequence comes from Rhynchomys soricoides, assembly GCA_019843965.1. Lineage (NCBI taxonomy): Eukaryota > Metazoa > Chordata > Mammalia > Rodentia > Muridae > Rhynchomys > Rhynchomys soricoides. Next base: position 4,172,508 of record JADRCH010000155.1, on the reverse strand, counting down.
TGTTCTCGAACACTCACACACAGATGTGCGCACACCACACACACACACTCATGCATGCACACTCACACACTTGCACACACACATTGGCGAATACACTCATACACAGGCACACACAAGCACATGTACATACATACAATCACATCTGCACACACACCTCACATATACATACACACACTCCCCCACACAGCTAGTTTCTTGTGCATATGCACACACACTTGCACATATACCACACGTGCACATACGCACATACACACACACAGCAAGTTTCTTAAAGAATCCACAGTGACTCTATATGGAAGTCTCATAATTAAAAGTATGGACCACAAACATTTTGGCAATAGTAAAAGTGTTTTGAATATACAATGACCACCACTCAATTTAAGTCAAACAGGAATGAACCTAAAGTTTTTCTGGTAGAGTTTTTCTGTGTTGCTTTGCAGGTGACCTCACTGCAGCCTTGGTTCCAAACTCGTAACTCCGTAACTCAGGCATTTCACTGTGCGATGTCTTCCTACTGTGCTATACCGTGGAACACTGCCTGAGACACCTCAGCTCCCATTCAAGGCTTACATATTATGAATTGCAGTGTCCTAACTATACACATAGTTTTCCTTCACAGAATTATAATGATTTCTTTATGGAAGAAAAAAACCTGTTAGAATTCTTCTCCTGCCATTTCCCACTAAGAGTGGATTATCCACACTAGTACATCTGAGGGCTGGAAAAGTGGTTAAGAGCCTTCTTCTTCTTCTCTAGGACCTAGGTCAGTTCCCAGCACCCATAGTTTGGCTCATAACCATCTAGAACACCAGTCCCAGGACATCAAACTCCAATTCTTGGTGGACATCAACATGCACAGCGGTGTACAAGCATGCATGCAGATGACACACACATACACATAAAATAAATTTTAAAGTATATTTAGAACACAATTGTATTAGAATCTTTTTTAAAATTGCCATTTGAAGCCGGGCAGTGGTGGCGCACGCCTTTAATCCCAGCACTTGAGAGGCAGAGGCAGGCGGATTTCTGAGTTCGAGGACAGCCAGGGCTACACAGAGAAACCCTGACTCAAACAAACAAACAAACAAAAAAACCCAAACAACAACAAAAAACAAAAAAACTAATCAAGCATATCCATGTCAATAGTATTCAAATTTGCTTCCAACTTTAATAGATGATAAAATTACATAAACAATTATTTATTTATGATTTATTATCAATTTTTGACTTGTATGCCTAATTTATATCCCTGTAACACCATTGGTAATAGAAAACGAACATTCATTAAAATGAGTTAGGAATGGAAAAGTTTAAGCCCTGGACTCAAACTGCACATTGGTGTGGTCTGTTACGTCCTGTACACACCCAGTCCAAATCTATGTCTTCACACAATTCTTCTTTAATAATAAATACTAAAGGGCTTGTTTATATTAATGCTAAATCTGTTTGGGGTTTTGTTTTGTTCTTTTAAAATGTATATGGGTGTTTGCCTGTATGCCTGGTCCCCGTGGAAGCCATTGGATCTCCCTGAACTAGAGTTACAGTTGCAAGCTGCCATAGGGGTGCTGAGAATTAACCTTGAGTCCACTGGAAGAGAGTGCTCTTAATCCTTGAGCCCTGTCTCTAGCCCTGTGGTTTGGGATTAAATAAAAAACTCTCTTGGGCTGGAGAGGTGGCTCAATGGTAAGAGTACTGACTGCTCTTCCAGAGGTCCTGAGTTCAATTCCCAGCACCCACATGATGGCTCATAACCATCTGTAATGGGATCTGATGCCCTTTTCTGGTGTGTCTGAAGACAGCTACAGCATACTCACATATATAAATTAAATAAATAAATCTTTAAAAAACAAAAAACAAATAAAAAACCCCTCTTATTTAATTTTTAGCCCAGGCTGGACCCAAGTTTCTAGGAATCATCTGGAACTTATGATTTTCCAGTGGCCATCTGAGTGTTGGGATTACAAGAATGCCCCACCACACACCAGCTAATAGATAATGAGACCAAAACCAACACTTTGCTTGTTATGCAAGCATTCTGTCAACTGTCAAGCGCTGAGTAAATCTTTGTGAGTTTATCTGAAGCAGGGTTTCTCTGTAGCTCTGGCTATCCTAGAACTCACTTTTTAGATTCTGGCCTCTAACTCAGAGATCCACCTGCCCCTATCTCCTAAAGGCATGCACTCCCAGGCCCTGCTTTTATTTATTTATTTAATTTTTGGTTCTGAGCTTTGAGTAAATTATGTAAACTGATTACCAGGGTCTGAGCCAGTCCTGATCCGTAATCCTTTTTATTTTTTAAGGTTTACTTATTTATTTTATGTATGTGAATACATTGTCGCTGTCTTCAGACACACCAGAAGAGGGCATCGGATTCCATTACAGATGGGTGTGAACTACCTTGTGGTTGCAGTCAATGCTTTTAACTGCTGAGCCATCTCTCCAGTCCCGTGTTCATAATCTTAACACTTAACAACAGACGGAGGCAGGAAGCTCAGGAGTTCAAACGTTTTGTTTGTAAACAAACAACCCAACTGTTTTACAAAAACAACCGCTGAAGATGTATAAATAATCCTGATTACAGTCTGATACAAAAATCCCTATATGGGTGGTGGTGGAGCACATCTTTAATACCAGCACTCAGGAGGCAGAGGCAGAGGCAGAGGCAGGCGGATCTTTGTGAGTTCAAGGCTATTCTGGTCTACGGAGTGAGTTCCAGGACAGCTACGGCTACACGAGAAACCTTGTCTCGAAAAAAAGAAAAAAATAAATAAAGAGGAAGGAAGGAAGAGAATCCCTAAAGCTCTCTCACTTCTCTTATGAAGTATTTTGTCCTTCACAAGCAGTCACGAGTCAGCTTTAAAAAAAAAAAAAAAAAAAAAGTCGGTCTGCGCATGAGCCTGGGCAAGGGCGGGGCTAGGGCGGAACTTCCGAAGGCACAGTTTTCGATCTATTGGTTGAGAAGGTTACGGCCGCCTGGTCATCTGGCCGGAACCGGAAGTGGGGGTTATAAAGTAAGGGACGCTGAATCTCCTTGGGTTTTCCTGTCGGGTTTGCTCCGCCGCTACTTTGAATCCAGATTCGGGGCTGTCCTCTGGCCGAGCTTTGCCTTCGCCATGGCGCTCAGCGATGCAGATGTACAGAAGCAGGTGAGGGCCGGGTTGGGTGCCGCGCAGCCTCAGTACCGTCCAGAGGACGGAGTTGACGTTTGCTCTAGCAGAGACGGGTCTTAGGGTGGCCTGAGTTCTGCGGGGGTGGTGGTGGGGCCCTCAGACCGCCGAACCTCTGGCGCGGGTAGTTTGTGCCGGGATGGTTCGCAGACTCAGGGGAGAGGGCCTTGCACTGCATCTCACGTGACTGCTGGTCTGCTTCCACTTGCCTGTCACAGAGCCTGCATCTGACTGCCTCCCATCTCGGCAAACCCCCCTTTTCCTGGCGTTCTCACGCTTAATCCGGCAGTTTCGAGCAGAGGTTGAAAGTGGGCTTTTTTTCCAGATTTTTTTCAACCCAAGGGACTATCCCACGACATTGGGGAAAGAGCAGCTTGCATTTTGAGGATCTTCGTTGTGTAAATCGGAGTTATTCATCTCGAGACGTTATCATGAACCTAAGGTGTACATTAATATTTGTCGAACGAGAAAGCCTTTTCTGATTGCACTTACAAGCCACAGAAATGAGTTAGAGTTTATGGAAAGTATTACTTAAATCATGAGTTCAGGTCAGGATCTCCTGCAGCCCGGGTTGGTGTACAATTTTTTAAACTGAGGGTGGCCTTGGCCTCTTGATTTTTCTATCTCTCCATTATTTCCAACTCTATCTCTAATATACATTGGTGATTTGACTTGCTTGTATGTCTGAGTGAGGGTGAGGGATCCCCTGGAACAAGAGTTACAGACAATTGTGAGCTGCCATGTGGATGCTTGGAATTGAACCCCGAGTCCTCTGGAAGAGCAGCCAGTGCTCTTAACAGTAACCACTGAGATATCTCCAGGCCCCCCCCCCCTTTTATTTTTGTTTTTTGTTTTCCAAGACAGTGTTTCTCTATGTAACTCTGGAACTTGCTCTATAGACTAGGCTGGCTTCGAACTCAAAGAGATCCTCCTGCCTCTGCCTCCCAAGTGCTGGGATTAAAGTCGAGTACCACCACTGTCCAGTTGCCTCTTGATTCTTATGCCATTTCTGAAATCTTGGGTGCCAAGATGCCCGTTGTTGTTTTGAACATACCCTGCATAAGGTTATTTTTTTTAAGTGCATATAATCATTTGGGGAAAATGTATTTAATATTTTAAATGTGCTGTCCATTGAAGTTTTAAAATATTAGGAATATTATAATTCTAGTTGTTGTGTAGCCCTGTATGCTTCAGAAGTAGTCTGAATCATGATTTCAGGCCAGCAGGGCTTCAGAACCTGACTTTAGACTCTAAATTCAATCAAAAAGAAGAAACATTATAAAGCACAGCCTGGGAATGAGGAGACACGGTGCTGACAGTGCGCTACAGGGGAAAGTGCTTGTAGTGCTGACTGGTAACAGGTCTCCTGGGACTGCATTTAGTAGTCGCATTACCAGTGGGCTTTCTTGTCTCTTCTTTCCTTCCTTCCTTCCTTCCTTCCTTCCTTCCTTCTTTTTTTCTTTCTTTTGGGGTGTTTTCCCTTGGTACTTTGAAGTCCATTCTTGCTTTATAGTGCTGGCTAGCCTGCACTTAATCTCATGCCTCAGCCTCCAAGTGCTGGGACTACAGCTCCTCACCTACTGGCACATATGAGTTTTCAGAAAAGGAAATTTAAACCTTCAATTTAATGTCTGCATAGTTTAGAGAACTAAGTCTATTTTTTTTTTTTCTCCAAGAACTAGGAAAATCCTCTGACTAAAAGCACACTTAACTGGCTTGTGAATTTTCCTAGATGAACAGTGTTTTTATCTTTGATGCTTCCATCTCTTTGGTAAAAATGTCTTTCCTTTTTAAATCAAATATGCATTAGGAATAATTGGGTGGTTCCTCTCCCTGTGAGAGTGGGTGGAGAAGGAACAGGGAGCTGTGACAATTACAGAAGGTAAATAGAGGCAACATCCGTGATGAAGGTTAAGAAACTACAGCATTTTCACAGAAAACAGGGCTTCGGGATATTATTCACTGCCCCAAGTTCTTAGCCTAGGAAAAACTTGGTGCAGTGGAAACAGTGCCCTCACGTGCTCCTTGCTTAGCAGTCACAACCCAACTCCCCTCCCCTTTTTTAGCCCCACCTTCCCCCAGTTCCCTTCCTTCTTGTTAGAATGTGAGAGGCCAAGGACTCCACAGGAGAACTATAGTGCAGGAACAGGGTGGAGTGTTTATCAGGTTCTAGAAAATTTTCTCTCTTTTTTTTTTTTTCATATAAAATTTAAAGTAATGAAGAAATCTGGTTTATAGCCTGTGCTCTCTCCTGTGAGAACAGAGGCCTTTGTTTGAAGGTTGTGTTTTGTCCGGTGGTGGTAGAACTTCAACCCAGGTCTTGGTAGACAAGTGGTCTGCCAGTGAGCTACACACCAGAGCCAAGGACAATGTGTTTTATTTAGTATATTCTTAGGAGAATATAGGCCAAGTGCCAAGCATATAGTAGGGGCTTAAGAAATCCCAGATTCCCCTTTTCCCTGTCATTTGTTTTTTTGTTTTTTTTTTTTTTCAATTTAATGTCTGTTTGGTTTGGGACAGGTGGCGCTGGGCTCAGGTCATCAAGTTGGTGGGCAAGCACTGAGCCATAAACTTCCTTCCCTTCACTCAACATTGGCATTTTTTAAGAAAAAAAAAAAAAGATTTATTTCATGTATGTGAGTACACTGTTGCTATCTTCAGACGCACCAGAAGAGATCCCATTACAGATGGTTGTGAGCCAACATGTGGTTGCTGGGAATTGAACTCAGGACCTCTGCAAGAGCAGTTAGTGCTCTTAACCACTGAGCCATCTCTCCAGTACCCCCTTTTAAATCTAGAGAGTATGGTCATTTATTATGTGAGATTTTCTAAGGGCCCAGACTACAGAAAGCTTTATTGGTGGGATAGCAGACAGTAGATGAGGCATTTTAAAGATCTTTTGGTTTTGTTTTTTTTTTTTTTTTTTCTTTTCTGGCTGGGGTTGAGTCAAATGTCCTTAAGGGTTGACTCATTTCTTAGACTCTGGTTGACTGTAAACAGTCTCCTGCCTGGGTTTACATGAGTGCCTTTGCTCTAGGATAGGCCGATCAAGGCAGGTCTGTAGCTGGGATCCAGCACAGCTAAGGATGCAGGTCATACAGGCTTGAACTGGTTTCACCCAGGGAAGCTGAATGCATCTTTATAAACCCTGATCACTTTGTTAAAGTTATATCTGTGGTTTTCGGACTGGTCACTCTGCAGTCAAGCTGGTTCACAGATTCACCTGCCTCTGTGTCCCCTGTGCAAGGGTTACAGGCATGTGCTGCCATGCCCAGCTTTTAAAATACTTTTTAAAAATAACATTTATTTCTGCCTGCTTTCTATCGCTGTGATAAACACCATGACCAAAAACAGCTTGGAGAGGAGTTTATTTCAGTTATACTCACACAGGCATCTCAGAGGAAGTCAGGGCAGGACTGCAGTAGAGACCATGAAAAAACTGTCTAGGGGTTTGTTCCTCATGGCTTGCTCAGCATGCTTTTCTAGATATCCCAGGACCACCTGCTCAGATGTGGCATCACCTGGCCAGATGTGGCGAGCACACGCACACCCTCCCATATGAAATCACTAATAAGAAATGTCTTTCAGGCTTGCCTACCTACAGGCCCATCTCATGGGAGGCATTTTCTCAGTTGTGGTTCCTTTTCAGAGAACTCTAGCTTGTGTCATTGTGTCAAGTTGACGAAAAAATAAACAAGCAACCCAGACAGCTGGCTTATTAGGTAAAGCATCTGATGCCAAGCCTGATGGTATGAGTTCAATCCCTGGGACGCACATGGTAGAAGGTGGCTCATCTCTGTGGCATAGGCACACTCACAAACAAATGGAGAAAGAGAATCCAGACGCTTAAGTGCTTGGTAGAGCAGGTACCAAGTGCCCTGGGAACTCAGCAGTGGGTGGTTCAGGAGATGGCACTCACCTGAGGCCTGAGGTGGTGTTGCCCAGGTGAAGACTGGTTCAGGCGGAAGGTGGAGCATATTTAAACACCCTCAGGTGGGGAGGACCTGAGATGAGTGGCCATGATAACAGCTGCATCTGGAGAGGATTCTGTTATTGGTTTGTTCTGGGTGGTGCTTCAGAGGGAAGCAGCAGTCAGGCTTGTACCTTCTACAGTCTGCACTGGCCACGTGATCCTGATTGCCGTGGAAAGTGGCACATAGGCAGGCAGGCCTGGCATTTGGTAATCCTCTTGTGACTACCTAATGACTGTGAAGTTAGATGTCAGTGTCTTCTCTTACTGAATTAAAACATAATGTCTTTTCTCATATAGATTAAGCACATGATGGCTTTCATCGAACAAGAAGCCAATGAGAAAGCAGAAGAAATAGATGCAAAGGTGAGATTTTTGTTGTTGCTGCTGCTGCTGCTGTTGTTTTTCTCAACACAAGGTTTCTCTGTGTAGCCCTAGCTGTCCTGGAACTGGATTGTATGTAGACCAGGCTAGAACTCACAAGGATCCGCCTGCCCCCGCCTTCTGAATGCTAGGATTAAAGGCATGTTTCACCACTGTCCAGGATGTGTCTTGTTTTTATTACATCATACAAAGAAACTTTTTTTTTTTTTTTTTTTTTTGGTTTTTCGAGACAGGGTTTCTCTGTGTAGCCCTGGCTGTCCTGGAACTCACTCTGTAGACCAGGCTGGCCTCGAACTCAAAAATCTGCCTGTCTCTGCCTCCCACATGCTGGGATTAAAGGCGTGCTCCTTAATATCATTACTATTAAATCTTACTATCATTAAGATTTACTTTTGTGGCTAGAGAGTTGACGGCTCAGCTGTTACGACCACCGGCTGCTCTTTCAGAGGTCCTGAGTTCACTTCTCAGCATTCACAGAGCATCTCACAGCTGTCTTTAACTCCAGTTTCAGGGGACCCACACCCTCATACAGACATACATGCCGGTAAAACACTAATGCACATAAAAATGGATACATCTTTTAAAAAAGAAGAGAGTCTTTAAAAGAAAAATAAAAGGTTTACTTATTTGTATGTGAATGTGTGTGAGACCGCATGAGTTTAAATTGGCACCACGTACATGCAGGGATCCCTGGAGGCCAGAGGCTGTTGGGTCCCCTGTCACAGGAGTCAGAGGAGGGTGAAAGCCGTCTGCTGTGGGTGCTCAGACCTGAGCCCAGGCCCTCTAGTAGAGCAGCGCGTGCCCTTAACAGCGGAGTCTTCACTCCGGTGCACTTATTTTTTCCCAACTGCATTTTTGTTGGGGGGTGGGGCGTGTAGAGCTCAGAGAGTCAGTTCTCTCCGACTGCCATGTGGGTCCCTGGATCACTGTTTGTTTTTTTCTTTGAGTCAGGATGTTACTCTCCCAGGCTGGCCTCTAACTCCTGCAGTGTAGTCAGAACTGCCCTTGAACTCCTGTTCTTGACTCCCATGTCCCAAGTACCAGCATTGAGGCTGTGCAACCATCTTAACTGTCTCATGCCTTGCTGGGATTGAGTGGCATTCGTGCAAGCACTCTACCAAATAGCTAGACCTTTTCCTAACATTCATTTTAGAATGCCGCAGTTCAAGGATCGGAGAGATGGCTCAGCACTTACAGGGGACCTGAGTTCGGTTCTCAGCACCCATAGCAGGCAGCTCACAACTGTAACTCCAGCTCAAGGGGATCAGATGCTTCTGGCCTCCGTGGGCAGGAGCACACACCTACACATAATTTAAAATAATAATCACATTCTTTAAAAAAGAGTGTGAAAAGCAGGGCATGGTAGCACACGCCTTTAATCCAGCACTCAGGAGGCAGAGGGAGGTGGATCTCTAAGTTGGAGGCCAGCCTGGTCTACAGAGTGAGTACCAGGACAGCCAGGGCTACACAGAGAAACCCTGTCTCAAAGGAAAAAAAAAAGTTCAAATACCTGTTCCAAGCCTTGAATAATAAATCAGTCACATTTCTAAAGTCATAATTCTTTTGTTCTTATTTTTAAGATAGGGTCTCATGTACCATAGGCTGACCTTGTGTTTCTATGTAGGTTAAGATGATTTGAAGTTGTTTAAAAACAATTCTTACACTTATTTATTATGTGCAGGTGTGCACACATGCTCATTCATTGTGTTTTTAAAATAAAAAGCACAGGAAATACAGAGATACACGGGTATGTACACAAAGCCTATAAAAGCAAATTTTAAAAAAATAGACATAAAAAGGACATGTAAGGTTAAAAGAAAATGCCTAAAGTATTATGAGACAAAACACCTCCAAAGGTACCATTTAGTTTGTTTTGTTGGGCCATCTATGCCAGGCATGAGGCCGCCCCTTAAATCTGGTTTGAGTAACCCAGTGAAACGTTGTCTTAGTTAGGGTTTTACTGCTGTGAAGGGACACCATGACCATGCCAACTTTTATAAAGGAAGGCATTTAAATGGGGGCTGGCTTACAGTTGAGAGGTCTATTCCATTGTCATCATGGCAGGAAGCATGATAGCATGCAAACAGACATGATGCTGGGGAGGTGGCTTAGAGTCCTACGTGTGAATTTGAAAGCAGCAGGAAGAGACTAGGTCTGGCTTGAGCTTCTAAAACCTCAAGCTCACCCCCAGTGACACACTTGCTCCAACAAGGCCACACCTACTTTAAGAAAGCCATACCTCTAATAATGCTGCTCCCTGTGACTCTGTTGGGGTTATTTACATTCAGACCACCACAGACTCCATTGGAAAAAACTGATTTTTTTTTTCCTTTGTGGGCTATTATCAGTTGGGGATAGCTTCTATCATAGGGATGGGAGCTTGTGTTTTCCTTCCACTGGCTTAGCTCTGCAGGCTGCCATCGTCTCTGTGAGCTCACATGTGTGGCAGTCCTGTTGGGTCTAGAAGGCCTTGTTTCCTTGGTGTTGTCCATCCCTCTAGCTCCTCCCACCTCTTCCACAGGGTTTCCTGAGCCCTGAGGGGAGGGGTTTGATGACGACATCCAATTTAGAACTGAGTGTTCCAAGGTCTCTGTAACTGTTCCCTTTCCTACAGGAGGAAGCTTCCTTGGACCTGGCTAAGGGAGACAATGACCTGGTCTCTAGCCAGTGTGGCCACGCCATACACATCTGTGCCCCTGCACATGTGCTTTAGTGTTTGTGTGGAAGTCAGAGGACAATGTGTGGCAGTTCTCTCCTATACCACATTGGTCTTTGGGATGGGACTCAGCTTGTCAGATTTGGCAGCAGGTACTGTTACCTGCTAAGCCATCTTGCCTATCCCAGTCTTAAGTTTGTTTTGTTGTTGTTGCTAACTTTTTTTTTTTTTTTTTTTGTATCGTTGTTTTTGAGACAGGTTCTCACTGTGTAGATCAGGCTGGCCTAACACTCAGAAATCTGCCTGCCTCTGCTCCTGAGTTTGGGGATTAAAAGCATGCGCTACCACACTCAGTTATAGAGTCTTTTTTTGTTTGTTTGTTTGTTTGTTTTTTTGAGACAGAGTTTCTCTGTATAGCCTTGGCTATCCTGGAACTCACTCTAGACCAGGCTGGCCTTGAACTCAGAAATCCGCCTGTCTCTGCCTCCCGAGTGCTGGGATTAAAGGCGTGCGCCACCACTGCCCGGCCAGTTATAGAGTCTTTTATCTTTTTCTTTTTTTTTTCTTTTTTAAAGATTTATGTATTTATCTTATATGAGTATACTGCAGCTGTCTTCAGACACACCAGAAAAGGGCATCAGATCCCATTACAGATGGTTGTGAGCCACCATGTGGTTGCTGGGAATTGAACTCAGGACCTCTGGAAGAGCAATCAGTGCTCTTAACCATTGAGCCATCTCTCCAGCCCCCAGTTGTAGAGTCTTATTGCTTGAAAATCATCAACATTTGATTCACTACCAAGAGCATTTACAAGAATCTGTGGTAGCACATTCCTGAAATCCCAGCATTTACGAAGTAGAAGCAGGAGAATTCAAGGCCAGCCTAGGTTCTGTTAGTATCAGTCTCAAACAGAACAAACTTGATAATTCTACCGCTGCCTGAAGACAGAGCCAGGAGGATTGCCCTCATGTTGATGACCAGGAAAAGAAATTACTCATAAGTGATGACATACATAAATTCTAACTTAAAAAGACTGTCAGGGTTGGAGAGATGGCTCATTGGTTAAGAGCATTACCGCTGTTACTTACATAGGACCAGAGTTTGGTTCCCAGCACCTATATCAGTGGCTGGGGCCATCTGTAACTTTAGTCCCAGGGGATCTAATATGCTTGTCCAGTCTCCATAAGCACATGCATACATATGGCATACACATCGAAAACAAATAAAAACCCCAAGCAGTCTTTGAGGATTAGTGTTACAGTAGATTTTCTGTTCCAGATTGGGACTAGGTGAACATATAGGAAAGTAGTCCCGGTTCCTGGGAGCTCCAAATACAACGGTCAGCCAAATCCAGTGTAATAAACTAATGAATGTTAATTCTTCATAGGCAGAAGAAGAGTTCAACATTGAGAAAGGTCGCCTTGTGCAAACCCAAAGATTGAAGATCATGGAATACTATGAGAAGAAAGAGAAGCAGATTGAGCAGCAGAAGAAAATGTAAGTAGCTGATGGTCAGTGCACTTAACTAAAGAAACTCATACATTGTAGCTCAAACTGACCTGAACTTGCTGATCCTCCTGCCTCACCTCCCAACTGGGATGACAGGCATGCACCACCATAAGTGACTTACACAGTGCTGGGGATCAGAACCAAGGCCTAGTGTTGTCCACATGCTCCGCCAACCAGCTGAGCTGTCCTCAGTCATTAAGCTCTGGAAGTCAATGAAACCAGGCCACAGGGAGTAGCTCAGTGGGACCCCAAACTCCATTCCCTGAGATCTTCTCTTCACCCAAAAGAAAGTTCAAAACTCTGGAGACGAGAGAACACTGGAACAGAAACCTTAGCTGGGGGGTAGCTGATGCCTGAGACAGGGTCACAGTTCACAGATGGCAAGAACAAACAGGGTCTACAGCTAGACCTTATCTCCCAAGCAAACACAAAGGAAAGCTGGGCATGTGCTGCATTCCCAGCCCAGCAGAGGCAGATCTCGGAGTTCCAGGCCAACCGGAGCTACAGTGAGACCTTGTCTCAAAAAGCAAGAACAAAACTGAGGGAAGCTGGAAACCTCACAAAGTTTACCTGGAGCTTATTTATTGTTTATAAGGGCCCTTTGCTATAACATGGAAAGTTGTGTGTTTTTCTTTAGTCATTGTTTTTTATGTTGCACTGATATTCTCCCATCCTCTTTGTAGACAAATGTCCAACTTGATGAATCAAGCAAGGCTCAAAGTCCTCAGAGCAAGAGATGATCTCATCACTGTGAGTAGCTCCTAGTAGTTGTAAAACTATAAAATGCTTATTCATTCGCACACTGTAGAGAATCACTAGGTAACATTTACAAATAATGGGGTGTTTTGTTGCTTTTGTGTTTGGTTGGGTTGGCAGTTTTTGTTTGTTTGCATTTGTGAAAGTGTCTCAATATGCAGTTGGACTAAACCTTGACCCTCTAGTCTGAGTCCTAGTGCAGAGTTCCAAGCAAATACCACCATGCTCAGGTTTAGGAGCATTTTTAGAGAGCATAACATTTGTTCAGCAGGTCATTGTACTAGATATTACCAATAGACACAGGCATGGTAGCAGTCTGGTGAGCTCTAAGCTAATGGCATGTAAGACAGGATCAGACCATACAACAGCAAGAAGCAAGCCATAGAGTACATGAGGGAGAGGCTGAATGCAAGGCCATGAATGTGAAAAAAAAAAACAAACTAGTTTTAGCTGTGTGTGTGGCACACACTTTTAATCCCAGCACTCAGAGGCAGAGGCAGGTGGATCTCTTAAGTTCCAGGCCAACCTGTTCTACAGAGTTCTAGGCAAGCCAGGGCTGCACAGAGAAACCCTGTCTCCAAAAAAAGAAAAAAAGAAAAGAAAAAGTTTGTTGTTGTTTTATTTAGTGGGTAGTATCACAAACAGTGTACGTAGTATGAGAGTGTGGGCTCCATTTAACAAGAAAACAGTGCATTCAGGAAGCATTATGGCCTGTTGGAAGAAAGCCTTCGGAAAGTGAGCACTTAGCTCAGCAGTGAGGTCCTGAGTTAGCTTAGAGCCTGATAAGATGCCAGCTGTGCCGCTGCTTTGTGGAAGCACACACGTGTTACAAATGGACATCAGACAGTTGGGAGCCAGCAGTGTAGGTGTTGGAAATCAAACCTCTCTGAGAATAGCCGTCTCTCCAGTCCTCAGGGTGGGGGTGGGGGTGTGCGTGCGCTTTTCTTTTTCTTTTCTTCTTCTTCTTCTTCTTCTTCTTCTTCTTCTCCTCCTCCTCCTCCTCCTCCTCCTCCTCCTCATAAACCACCATGCTGGCTCCGACACTCAGCAGTCCTTCATCCTTGTCTGGATTGGAATTACAGTGTGTAGATCTTTCCAGGTTTCTGGGCCAAGCAGATCTAGACTGAACTCTCTAAGAAGCAGAATGGTGTTTCCCACCTGCACTTAGCAGTGTATGTAGCACAGTCACATAGATCATCGTGTGCTTAGTGAAAACCCAGGAGGGGGCTGTGAGGAGGACATGAGCTGGATGGGCGGCTGTAAGGTAGATGGAACAAGGATGGAACGTAGATGTAACACATTTCCTTTCCACTTTTTGTAGGATCTGCTAAATGAGGCAAAACAGAGACTCAGCAAGGTGGTAAAAGATACGACCAGGTACCAAGTGCTGCTGGATGGGCTGGTCCTCCAGGTATGCTTCTATGCCTAGTCTGCCACGTACAGCTGCAGTCCTGAGGCCTTTAAAAACATCTGCCAGAGACCAGCTCTGTTTTCCCTTCTTAACTGCTTTTTCTTCCTCTTTCCTGTGTCTGTGGTGTGTCCCACAAGATGGTGACATCTCTTGTCTAAGACTTGAAGGTGTTACGACTGTTTCCTATGACCATACAGTTCTTTCTACCTTTCTAGTTAAATCTACCTGCCTGTAGCTTTAAAGTTTCCCGCATTGATTTAACCTTTAAAATACTTGGCTTTAACCTCGTGTTTAGTGCTAAGGATGTAGTTTGGTCGTAAAGGCAGAATGCTTGGTTAGCATGTGAGAGACCCTCTGGTGCAATCCCTAGCACTGCTCAGAGAAGAGGTCAAGCAATTGTTTGCCCCTGGGTTATGCTCCCTTTCTTTTACTCACATTAATCCAGAGTGTTTGTCCTCATTCCAGCTAATAGGACTCCATTGGAATTTCGTTGTCCATTCAAAGTCTCTGGTTCCAGTGTGTGTCAGCGTTAATACCAGGCTGTGTTCTCCATGTGTTGTCTTTGCAGAGCTTCCTGGGTGACACCAGAAAGAACTGCAGGACACTACTACTGTGCTGTATTTTCCACTGTTGTCTCTGATTGCTTTTTACAGGGCTTGTACCAGCTGTTGGAGCCTCGAATGATTGTGCGTTGCAGAAAACAAGATTTCCCTTTAGTGAAGGTAAAAGCTTTGTTATTATTAGCAGTAGTTGTCGTTGTTGTTGAGAAAGGGGGGGGCAAAATGTCAGAAATTGATTCAGTTGGTAGAGTGAAGCTGAGGGAAGTCAGGGCAGGAACTCGAGGCAGGAACTAATGCTGAGGCTGTGGAGAACCAGCTTGCTCACCCTGTCTTTGGGTTTTTTTGTTTGTTTGTTTGTTTGTTTTGAAACAGGGTCTCATTCCGTATCTATTCCTGGCTGACCCTGACCGACCCTGACCGGGAACTTGCTATGTAGAGTAGGCTGGCCTTGAATTTAGAGAGATCCTCTTACCTCTGAATCTAGCTGGAATTAAAGGCATGTGTCACCACACCCGGCTTTCACCTGCTTTCTGGTAGAGCTCAGGACCACCAGCCCATGGGTGGCAGCACCCACAACAGGCTGACCCTCTCACGTCAACCACTAATTAAGAAAATGCCTTACAGACATTCTTATCTACAGGACAATCTTATAGGGACATTTTCCCAGTTGATAGTCCTCTTCCCAAGGGACTTTAGCTTGTGTCAAGTTGACATAAAACTAACCAAGACAGTGATATATAGTAGTATCCAATATTTAAAACAGACTGAGCACAGGCAGGATGGCTCAGCAGGAAAGCTGTGGAAGGACAGAACTAATTCCTGCAAGTTCTCCTCTGACTCTGTGCATACACAAATAAATACTCTAAAGACAAAAGTTTTAAAAGTAGTCCATGGGGCTGGAGAGATGGCTCAGCGGTTAAGATCACTGAATACTTCTCCAGAGGTCCTGAGTTCAATTCCAAGCAACCACATGGTGGCTTACAACCATAGCATGGGATCCGATGCCCTCTCTGGTGTGTCTGAAGAGAGTGACAGTGGACTTAACATCTTTAAAAGTAGTCCACATTTCACTTGTCTATTCTCTGTAACAGTAGCATCTTCTATCTTCCAGTGTCTGTCTGATGTGGGGCTTCCTATGTAGACCAGGCTGGCCCCAAACTCACCTGACTCCCAGGTGTGTCATAGTACCTGGCCCTCACCTTTTTACTTTAAGATTTTTGAAACTGGGAGTTTGCTTTCACTGCTGCTCGGGTAGAGCAGCCGCAGTTGGGAGGTAGTGATATGGCAGGGCTGTGCTTAGCAGTGAGACTCACACTGAAGGTCTCTGCAGTGGCTGCTCTGAGCCGGATGCCTGAGGACATTCCACCTGTTGGGTGTTTGAGGAAGGGCTCTACAGTTTTCTAGGGGTTCTATCGTTCTACATGCATGCCCACAATGCACAGAAGGGTCTCAGATCTTTTCATATTCGACAATACTTGAAAGTTTTTCATGTATGGGTATTCTGCCTGCATGTATGTCTGTGCACCACCTGTGTACCTGGTGTCCTCCCAGACCTGGACAGGGTGGTGGGTTCTCTGGACCTGGACTCAAGTGGTTGTGAGCTGTCTTGTGAGTTCTGGGAATCATATCCCATCCTCTGGATGGGAAGACCGTTTGTCCTTACTCTCCCCAGCTCCCCAGCCAAGTGAATTCTTTATAGTAGCTGTCAGAGGAGAGTGAAGCCTCTCTTAGTAAGAGGTGCCATCCTCACTTCTGAAGCTGCCAGATCTCCACCCCCACCATGCCATTGATACCACATTGTCTGCTGCCCACACCTCACACCTGAGCTCTGTGGCATTGTCCCTGGGGTCCCTGGTGTCCATTCGGTTTCCAGACCAATTGAATCTTCATAGATGAGCTTACATCTCTTCCTCGCACCTGTGTGCAGACTCCCATTTTTTTTCCCCTCTTCCTCAGGAATGGCACCTTTAGGACCTCAGCAGCAAAGCTTGTTTTTACTTGAAAAAAAATCTTCCATTGTTTTCTGTTTGTTTCCCCCCCAGGCTGCAGTACAAAAAGCAATTCCTATGTATAAAATTGCCACCAAAAAAGATGTTGATGTCCAAATTGACCAGGAGGCCTACCTGCCTGAGGAGATGTAAGAATCTTTGTGCTAAATCTGCTTCTTGTTGTGGGAATGGCCTTGGAGCTGAGCCTCTTAGAAAGTGTTTTCTTTATTGTGTTATTGGAGGGGTGTGGGGTGTGTGTGCAGGTGGTTTCTATTGCTGCAACACTGTGACAGAAAAGCAAGCTGAGGAAAGGGCTCATTTGGCCTACACTTCCAGATCACCATCCATCATTGGAGGAAGTCAGCACAGGCACTAAAGCAGGGCTGGAACCTGGAGGGAGGACCTGAGACAGAGGCCATGGAGGGGTGCTGTTTACTGACTTGCTTCTTATGGCATGCTCAGCCTGCTTTCTTATAGAACCCACCCACCATGGTTGGGCCCTCCCCCCTTGATCACTAATTGAGAAAATGCCTTACAACTGGATCTCATGGAGGCGTTTCCTCAACTGAGGCTCCTTCCTTTCTGCTGGCTCTCGTTATATCAACTTGACACAAAATCAGCCAGTACAGTGGGAAAGCCCATACCTGGATTTAATCCTCAGCCCTGACTAAGAACACTGTTTTCTTGGGTGGAGTCTTTGCTGCAGGAGAAAGGTGTGGTTGTTTTCTCCAGGTACCTGGGTCTGTTTTCCTGTGTTACCTCAAGCTGGTCTTGAGGTCAGGGCTGTTGCACTTTGTGCATGGGAGAGTGGGACACACTCCTAGGAGCTGTTGGATACTAGCACCGATGCTCAGAGCTTTCTGTCCGTCACAGTGCTACCGCCACCTAACCAGGAGCAGGGTCTTGGGAAATTTTGAACTAAATGGAAAGAACATGAGGTGTGGGGATGTGAAATGGTTGAGAACATCCATCAGAATTAGATTTGGGGGTTTGGGGTTTGTTTCATTTCTTGCTACTCCAGGTAGAACCCATGACGTCATGAAATCATGAGTCAGATGTGGGTTTGCTTTACTCTGCCATGGGGTGTCTGAGTGGTGTTGCAACACTTACTTGGTCTCACTGAGCCTTGACTTTATTTTTGTTTTTCTGGTGGTGAGAGAATGAGACAGGATTTCACTCTGTAGACCAGGTTGGTTTTGTTCGCAGCAGTCTGGAATCAGGAGGCTGGGATCACAGGCATGGCTCACCATGCCCAGCTGACTTCATTGCTGAATGGAAGCAATTCAAATGAGATCATGTCTAGGCATTGCTCAGTGGTGCCGATGTATTATGGAAACTGAGCAGACAGTGCAGACATCAGGTACAGGGGCTGATCCTCCCTGGGGCCTTGTCATCGGACATGTTTTGAATTTCAGAGAGCAGAATAGCAATGAAATGGGCTGGGGTAGTTGAGGGTGTCCATGGCAGGTGTGAGACCCTGGATCCCATCCCCAGCACTGAAGAGAGAGAGAGCCTATGCTTCCCTCCCACTGTGTAGTATGTTTAAGTCTAAGCCACCACTGCCGTAGCCAGGTATACTAATATTTCCAAATAAACACACAGGAAAAGCTGGGCATGGTGGCACTTGCCTGTAATCACAGTACTTGGGATGCTGTAGCAAAAGATTTTCAGGAATTCATGGCCAGCCACATCGAGATGCACATCCTGCCAGCTGTGCAGCTGCCAACCTGGGCAACATACACGTTGTTTGAAAAAGGAAGACTAAAAAATTGGGAATTTTCACACTAGGCAAGATAAATAGGTCAAGATCTACTGGTTTCTTCCAGATGACAGGAGACAGTCAGTTCTTGTTTGCAGGATGCCTGGATTAAATACTGTTTTCAGGGCCTTTTGAGTTTTAGTATTACAGTTAAGAGATTGCAGACTTACTGTTTCGGGGTAACTGGTATTTGTTTAATGTGGTTAAAACTCCTTTTCCAGTTTCTCAGAGTGCATTTCCTCATCCACTACACCTCCTTGTACATCTAGGAAGGTGAAGAAGCCACAGAAAGCTCTAGGCTCCTCAGGAGGCTGAGGCAGGATAGAAGAGCTTATTACTTCTCAGCCGCTTGGCTCTGACCGATGATAGGTTGTTTGAGGCTAGTTTGAACTGTATAGGGAAACCCTGTCTCAAAACACAGAAGGAAAGAGAAGAAAGCCCACGCTGACCTTCAGCGCCTGCTGGGGTCGGGTTTGCTTATTCTCTCCCTTAATATCCTCACATCCCCCATAAAACACCCCCAGGAGTCGATCTCAGCAGAGCCCCATCTTTAGTGCTGTGGAGACTGGGGAGAAAAAGGGAGGAGGCACAGAAAGGGGAAGAGGGGTACAGCTGTGGCCGTCATCCAGCGAAACACCCCATGGAGAAAGTACAAAACCTTTCCCAACCCCTGCATAACGGCAGGTGCCTGTAATCTTAACAGAGGCAGGAGGACGTTAGACAGTAAGTCCTAGGCTAGCCTGGACTACCTAGTGAGATGTTGTCTCAAACAGTATCTGGGCCCTTGTCTGATAGCCTGTTTATCTTGGTAATTGACAGAACTGGTCATCCCCATGGTTCCTTGAAATCCAGTTGACTTGTGTGTGCTTCTTGAGTGTCAAGAAGTTTTGAGGAGTGTGGTGACACGTGAGGGAACTAGAGGCAGCCAAGGGCAGCCAGGCTTGTTGAGTCACTGCCCTTCTTTTGTCAGCAGCATGCAGGTGCCACGTCTCCAATAGGCTACCTGTTGACTCAGAGCTAAGAGAATTGAAACCGGTTTCCACCTTGCTGGGAAGGGCTGGCTAGAATTGAACAGCATGCTATTAACCCCATGGCTGTACTGAGCAATCACTTGTATCATGTGTGAGAACACTCTTAAGTTCTCACCGAGGCTGTGGAATTAGTGTTGCCCTGTTGTACACTTTACATGCCTAGGCTGTCTTGTGCTGATGGTAAGTGTCATGGATGTACGCCTTCTCACGCCCATTATTTTGTTACTGTCTGTGTTGTGTTCTCTGTAGAGCTGGTGGAGTTGAAATCTATAATGGGGATCGCAAGATAAAGGTTTCCAACACTCTGGAAAGCCGACTGGACCTAATAGCCCAGCAGGTGAGTGCAGACTCTGGTTACTTGTTGGCTGGCACTTACTACAGAGAACTCAGGCCCTTCAAAGTGAGTGCAAGGCTGCTGGTCTTCATATCTCCACGTTTGCACACTGAACCCAAGGATACAAGCCTAAAATGCTGATCGTCTTCCAGGCATGGTGTTCAACAGCTTACTGTTAACTTTCTCATCCCTGACTTAGAAGTATAGTTTCAACCAGGTGTGGTGGTGCATGCCTAGAGGCAGGCAGATCTCTGTAAGTTGAAGGCCAGCCTGGCCTACAGAGTAAGTTTCAGAACAGCCAGGGATACACAGAGAAACCTTGTCTAGAAAAAATAAACATACAAATAAAAAGTAGTTTAGCCAGATGTGGTAGCTGTGCAGCCTGAGAGGCTGAGGTAGGATTACTAGGAGGCCAGTCTGAGCTGCGGGTTGGGGCCTTGTCTCCCAGGTGACCTAGAGCTAGTCAGCCCTCTGTGGTAACCAGTCCTACAGATGGCTGAGACGAAAGCTTCGAGCCCAGATTGGACAGATAAATAGCTCAGTGAGTAATCTGAGGACCTGAGGTCTCCTGAGAGGCTTCATCCAGCATCAGCAGATACAGAGACTCACAGCTAAACATCAGGGAGGGCTCGGGGAGTCTTGGGGGAGTGGGGGTATAGGAGTGAGCAAGCTGGAGGGGTCAAGGACACCACAAGAAGACCCACAGAGTCAACTGACCTGAGACCACGAGGGCTCACAGAGTATGGGCCACCAACCAGAGAGCATGCAGGAGCTGGACAAATGTGCAGCTTGGTCTTCATGTGCGTCCCCTAACAAGTGGAAGGGGGACTGTCTTGGTCTCTATTCCCTGCCATTGGACCCCTTCCCCCTACCTGGACTGCCTGGTTAGGCCTCGGTGGGAGAGGATGTGCCTAGTCCTGCTGGGACTAGGTATTTCAGGATAGGGTGGTATCCAAGCAGTATTCCCCTTTTCTAAGGAGCAAGGGGAGAGGGCAATAGGAGGAGGGATCTGTAAGGGTGGGACTGGGGGGGAGGCTGTGATCAGGGTGTAAAGTTTATTTATATATATATATGAAAGAAACCATAAATTCAGGCACGGTGACACGTTTATAATTCCAGCTATGGGGAAGCAGATGCAAGAGGATTCTTGAGGCTCATTGGCCATCTACCCTAGCTGAGTCATGCAAACCCCAGGCCAAGCAAATGACATTTGAGCTTGTCCTCTGGCCTCTACAGCATATGGTCATGGTGTCTCTTTCCCTTTCCTCCTCACCCCCTCTCCGTCTCCTGAGGAGACAAAACAACTTCAGGCCAGATGTAGTAGTGCACACCTAACCTATATAATACTAACATTTAGGAGGCAGGAGGATAGCAAGTTTCAGGTCAGCCTGAGCCACACAGTAAACCCTGTTCCATCACACACACACACACACACACACACACACACACACACCCATGCTTAAGGCTTTTATTGTAGAAACGAGAACAGCCAGAGGCATCTGGAAGAGTCCAGAGCAGAGGGAGAAAGTCATAGCCTGGGCGTGACCAGGGCTAGGAGAGTGGGAGAGAAGCTATCAAGAGAGAGAGACGAGAGCACAGTGGGGAGAGTAAGGACAGAAGAGATCTGAGAAGAGTGGGGCAGAGGGGAACACCCTGCCATCATAAGAGAACAAATGGCTCTCTGGGAGGAGGGGAGCCTGGGGACCTGAGAAAGGCTAGAATGTCATTGTGGGCTTTGAAATGTGTAACAGCTGCTTGTGATACTGAGGAGCCTGGTGACCTGCAGGGACTTTGATACACAACCACAGGTAGCCTGTGTCCCTTCTGTCAGAGTGGGAACTACTTTCACAAGTTCCTGAGCAATGCTGGCTTTTCTCTAACCACCAGACCACTGGAGTGCCTGAGACCTAACAAAAGCCAGTGTGGCTAATCTTAAGGGTCTCACACATCCTTTGAAGCAAAGTCCTGGAAGGGGTTCACACACTCTGAGTGTCACAGGCTGCGTACAGTAATGACTTCAGGTCTTTTTCCCTGCCCCTTTTGTAAGCAGTAAGCCCATAGTATGACTGCGTAGGTGTCTGGCACAGTGCAGCAGATAGGACAGGTCTGATATGCATAGCTTTCACGTCCTTTCCCCACATGGTGTTTAAGATTCAAGTTCCCTGGCTGAGGTCCTTATTTACTGACTTCTTTACAGATGATGCCAGAAGTCCGAGGAGCCTTGTTTGGTGCAAATGCCAACAGGAAGTTTCTGGACTGAGCCTAAGGAGGTGCAGTTCACCCACCCACGGCTGTACTCCTGGAGAAGCAGACTATCTGTGTGGCTTCCTCTTTCTGTTCTAATACTGGTAATCAGTGGACACCCTCACAGCTAATGCCCCTGGCTCAGTGTCAACAGAAGGGCCACTAGGTGTGGGCAAGAATCTAGCCCAGCTCATCTGATGCCACAGCTGTTTGCAGCGGGAGGGAGGGGTCAGATGGTGCTGTGTGGCCCTCACCAAGGACCCATTCTTTCCTGCTCCTAGTCTAGTTTAGAGTGAGTTGTGCATGCCGTCCCTGCTCTTGGGTGTAAGGTGCATGTGAGCTCGCCTTCCTCCAGTAACACTGGCTTCACTGTTACTATTTAGGTATAGTCTTCCTTATCTGTAAATGTGATTTAAAATCTAAGCCACAATATTCTTTATTTATTAAAACAAAAGATTTATGTGGATTTGGTTGTCGTTCCTTATGTAAGGCACTGAGTTTGTGGTTTGAGGGTAAGTTCTATCGGGTACAGTAGCACACGTTGGTAGTCCCAACTGTGGTGGAGGGGCCAGCCTGAGCAACAAAGAAGACCCCACTTAGAAACCCAGAGAGAAACTATCCCCAGTTCCTGCCGTATATTAACCACTCAGAGGGTCCCTCGCTAGACTTTCCTGCAGCTTTGATCAAATGAGTACCATAGTATACCTGTCCAGGAGGCTGGTCCCAGAGCCTCCTCACAGGGTAAGCAGAGGCTGCACTGCTGAGCCATGCCAGTGCATCTTTAACTATCTTGCCTTACAGGGAATAAGGCCATTCAGATGGCCTTGCATGCACATCTGCCTACTCCCTCAGACCCAAGTTTTAAGTTAAGTGGGGCTAATGGAGGTTCTCCTCAGTTTTGGAGGTTGGCAGCGTTTCATGCAGTGTAGGCTGGTCTAGAACGTGCTCACTGGCATATTATGTATGACCTTCAGTTTCCTATCTTCCTGTCGCCAGCTCTTACGTGCTGGGACTATAGGCATGTGCCACCACAAGTTTCCGTGCTGTTAGGTGGTGCTGGGGATGGAACCCTCTGCCAACTGACCTATGTACCCAAGCCATTGCTCCTATTCTTCAAACAGAACTATTTTCTTAGGACCTGTGTGGCAGGCTACGGAGGAAGAAATTGAGGTCCATAAGACTTGGGCTTCTTGGTGTTGACATGGTTATGAAGTAACAGGTAGAAAGAGGTGAAACTCAGGTATAGGAACTGGAGAGCTGGCTCGGCGGTTGCCAGCACCTGCTGCTCTTCCTGAGGACCTGAATTCAGTTCTTAGTGCCAATGTCTGGCAGCTCACTACTACCTGTAACACAGCTTCAGGGGATCCACTCACACACACATACATGTAAATTAGTAAATAATTATTTTTAAAAAAGCCAAACTCTTTCAGTGTAAAATTGCCCCAACCACTCTCCACTCTTGAACAACAGAAGATGGTAGTGAATGGCTGTGAGCCTAGAAGCCACAGCTTGGTTCTGCAGAAGCTAATTCCTTGCCAGTCATCTGCTATGCTGATTACAGGACCAGGATTTAACCAGCTTTATTTCATATCATGTCCCACAAGCATCCATTAGGAGGGATCTGGGCCCATACTTCAGGGTGGGTATTGGGGCAGGACAGCTGCTAAGGTGGCCAGAGTGCTCATTCAGGCTCGCTTGACTATTGGCGATGCTCAAAGGGCACACGGTTCAGCCCAGGTGCGCATCTGATCTGCTAGAGCATCAGGACTAGGATTGCCACTTAAACCCTCACATGATTCCGGGCTGGGCTTGCCGCAGTGGGAATGTGAGTGCAGCACAGCCCTTCTGTCTTAACTGCACACGGCCCTGCCGTGATACACAGCCTTCTGTCTTAACTGCACACGGCCCTGCTGTGATACACAGCCTTCTGTCTTAACTGAACACGGCCCTGCTATGATACACACGGCCGGTTCTATTGTTAGACATAGGTGGTTGGGGCTTCTGAACGTCCCTGGTAGGCTGTGCCACAAGTTTAGTTTTCATAAGGGGAGATGAGGGCTCTACTCAATTAGTAAAATGGGTCATTTCTTCTGAGGTAGAACTACAGGTTAGAGACCATGTACGTCAGAGTGGGCATCTTATGCTTCCAGCACTGCCACCTAGATACCTAGGGCCAGAGGTGACGGCAAGAAGTGACACATTAGATTACTCAAAGCACTTTAAGATTCGCTCTCCGATGCCGATGAAGTAGACACCCTGGGCGATCCCAAAGAGGGGGGCTATGACCAAGGCACGGCAGCCTGCTCCCTTCATGAAGGCTGCTGCTCCCTCCTGTGTCCAGAGCTTCCTGTGAAGAAAGGAGAGCTTGGGAGTTGAAGGCTACGCTTATATTTACTCAGGGCTTGCTTTTTGTTGTTGGATTTGGGGAGAAGGTCTCTAGGTATAGCCCAGGCTGTCCCTGGGCTACCCTCAATCTCCCGAGTACTCCACTTACAGGATTACAAACCCTGAGCCATCAAGCTCACAGCATCTCCACACTTGAAATGAGTTCACTGTAGTTTTTTAGGCTGACCCGTGGCCCTCTCAAGTGCTAGGCCAAAGACTGGCGCCATCAAACCCCATTTGGGCAAGGGTTTGTGCACCTCCTTTAGACTGTATTGTGAGAAAGGAGGCTACTGCAGTCTGGTGGGAGGGGTGGAGAGAAGCAGGGACTCATGGGAGAATCAGAAGCTCTGGTTCTCTGTAGCATTCTCTGACAGGTGAGGGGCCAACGCATTCCAAAGCAATGCCAAGTCCTGTCAGGAACTGCATGCATCAGGAGCTGGATGGTATCTGGGGTGCTGACCTCACCTGGCACAGTCAGTGACTCCACTGTAGGTGTCCTCACCCAGGCCTTTCTTGAGGGTCTGGATTCGAGTCTTCAGAACTGAATGAAGCAGAAGTTAGAACAAGTAACAGACTCCTGAGTTTGTCTTTCTGCACACCAAGTGGGTTTGCCCTGTGGGACCAGGTCCTGTGAGGCCAGTTGGGCGGCTGTGAGGTAAGTAGCCTTCCTCAGCCTCCCTCTAGCGGGAGAACCTTCGAGGGACTGGGTGTGGCCCTGAGCACAGGGAACATTTCCTCACAGGTCCCCCAGTGCTAGCTCTCACATGCAAGACTCAACTACGGAAGAAAAGGCCTCTGGGAGGGGAGGGGCTGTGTGGTGACAGGGAACATTAGAGACACTTCAGCCTTGGTTCAGGGCCTTCCGTGAGTTTACACCAGTGGCTCAACACTAAGGTTGTTGAGGATTGGGGCTTCCTGTGAGCCTGATTCATAAAGCAGGGTGACCCTTAAATCCCAAATCCAGCCCTCTCCACACCTACCATCCAGAGGGGTGACAGCTACCGCCGCCACAGAACCTGCTGCGCAGCCTGCCACAAAGGAGTGTGTGAAGGAGGCCTTGCCCGTGAGCTCGCTGACCCCAAGTTGGTTCAGGTTTGCAAACAAAGGGAAGTAGATGATGGAGAAGGGAATGTCCCTGCAGAGGAGAAAGATGACACTCTGGGTGGCCCTCTCAGCCTCCCCAGGACCCGTGGGGTGTAGCAGATGGGAGAAACACCTCCATTTGCCAAAGAGGAAGTCCTTCCCCTGTCTAGCTCCTCCCCACCCCAACACACACTCCCAGCCCCTGGAACCTGCAGAGGAACCAGCTACAGTTCCAAAGGGAAGCAATTTGGTAGGGTGAGACTCTTAAAAGCCTCGGGACCCAGGCCCAGGAAGAGGGCTCACCTGAGGAGAGTGGCACCCAGGCCCCTGTAGAGACCAGAGAGGCCCTGAGTGCGGAGCAGCTCCCGGGCAATGAGGGTGGCCGATGGGCGCCTGTGGGTGGAAGTCGAACCAGTGCTGTAGGGCCGGGAGGTGGGTGTGGCTGAGGCAGAAGCCTGATGACAGACAGCTGGAGAGGAAAGGCAGCTGCATCTGCACCAAGCCCAACAGGAGCCCAGGCTGTTCTTGGTGGACCGGACCCAGTGTGCATGATGTCACCTCAATCAGAGTCCACCCAGCCTGATTAAACCCCTTTGATTGCCTGCCGTTTTCAGGAAGTCACATCCTGCTAGCACTTTGGGACAGACACACCTGTGTTCTGCTTAACATTAGAAGCCACCAGCAAATGCTTTTGTCCTCTAGGGTTGCCTGTTTCAACCAACAGCAAAATGTAAATGTGAAGGACCAGAGTGTAATGGTTTATGTCTGTAACCCTAACATTCGGGGGGGCTGACACATGAGGGTTATGAGTTTGATGTCAGCCAACTTGGGCTACACCATATCAAGGCCATCTTGATGGATGGGTGGGTGGGTGGGTGGGTGGGTGGATGGATAGAAGGATGGTTGAGGGGGTGGGTGGGTGGATGGATACATTGGCATGGTAGAACTTGTGGATCCCACTAAAGACCACAGGATTTAATGTACGGAAACTGTATTTATTTAGAAGTAAGTATTTGCTGGGTATAGTACCTGTACATTCAATTAGTCAAGAGCCCAAGGCAAAAGTATGGCTTAAGCCTGAGAGTTCAAGGTCAGTTAGGGCAGTTTGGTAAAAACTGGTCTCCAAACAAAATGGGCTCGTCATGAGTCCCTGGGTTTGACCCAAATGAAACAGAAGTGTTTAGGCTCTTTGCTCAGAGGAAGTAATTATGGCTCACGTCCTAGCCTTCCTTAGCATCCCGCAGTGCAATAGCAGAGGAGATTTGTTGCTCACATTTCATATTTTCTCTTCTTTTGAGGCGGGGTGGTGGTGGTGGTGGTTCAGGGGATGAGTTGTCTCAGGTAGTCTAAGCTAGGATCTAGGACCTGGGGTATGGCTCAGTGCTCGAGAGCATACCTAGCATTCGCACTGCTAAAGCTCGATCCCCAAGTTATGGGAGTACAGGAAGTAAAGTCCCAAATGGAAAACTGGACTCCTGCTTACCCAGCAGATTATTAGCAGCTTGTAAGCCTGGGAAATCCTGAGGGAAGCCACCACCATGGGCCACCAAGTGCCAAGGCTGAGCTCCTGGTTCCACTTCTTAAGTCCTGGGATTACAGTAGTAGCCTCTCGGGCTTTTACACGTTTTCTTTGTTATTTGGGTGGTTAGTTTGGGAGGTTGGTTTTTTTGTTGTTGTTTTGGTTTTTTTGTTTGATTGTTTGTTTGTTTTTTTGAGACAGGGTCTCACTATGTAGTCTTGGCTGTTTGTAACTCAACAGTGATCCACCTGCCTCTGCCTCCCAAGTGCTGGGATCAAAGGTGTGTGCGCCACCATGCCCAGCTTTACTTCTCATCCAAGTTGAAAAGATGACAAGGCAGGCTCCTGCTCTTGGCAGACAGGGACACAGGGTTTCCTGAAGCCACCTATGCTGCTCTATCCCAATCTGGAACTTGGCTGCACTGCAGCACAAGCATGCACAGCTGAGCTGAGAGGGTAGTGGTGCTGGGTATATCACACAGTAGCTTATCTAGCCAGACACTGAGGGTTATCCCTGAGGAAAGAGCCCCTGGCTCTTCCTCAAGTGCTTAGTCCTTGTTCTCACTGTACGTGTGGCACTGTCAGCATCCTGGTCTGGTGTTCCATATTTGAAATTTAAAGCATTTATTAGTTTGTGTACATGTGTTTTGTTTGCGTATTTCAGTTCACCACACACATGCATTGCCCGAGAGGCCAGAATAAGACATTAGATGCCCTGGAACAGGGTTTATAGATGGTTGTGAGCTGTCATTTGTGTGCTAGCACTGAACCCCAGTTTTCTGGAAAGACAGACAGCAAGTGCTCTTAACTGCTCAGCCATCTCGCCAGCCCACTAAGCCCCATTTTAAAGAAGCTTCAGGAATACAGCCTGAGCATCAAGGCATTATCATGGAAGTATGAGATGTGCTTACATCCTCCAGAATCTAGGCTCTTGTTTCTGCTCCTTGGGCTGGAGCTGAAAGGGTTAAAGGCATCACCATAAAACACAGTTCTGTTGACCTAGAAGCCAAGTGCACACCAGAGCCTGGCTGGTGGGAATACGCTGGGACCTGTGCTGACTGACCCTAGGCTTGCTGATGCTGTGAGTTGGGATGTGCCTCACCTAAGCGGCCAGCATCCTGCAGCTGAATCTTGAGCATTTCCATGGGACAGGTAATCACCACCTGGCATATTCCAGCTCCACATCCGGCCAGCATCTCCATCTTCAGGTTCCGCTGCGTCCTGTGGAAGCAGGAGCAAGAAGGTCCTTCTCAGTCTCAGACCAACCCTGCCCCATTCTGCCCATTCTCCTTGGTGGTTGGAACTGTTTTATTTGATTATGTTGTTTTAAGACAGGGTTTTGGGCTGGTCAGATGGCTCAGCAGTTAAGAGCATTAGCTGTTCTTCCAGAGGTCTTGAGTTCAATTCGCAGCAACCACATGGTGGCTCACCTATAAGGGGATCTGGTGCCCTCTTCTGGCCAAAGGATGTATACACAGCAGAGCACTCATACATTAAATAAATTTTGAAAAAAAAAAAAAAAAAAGGCCAGGGTTTCTCTATGTAACCTTGGCTGTCCTGGAACTTGCTCTGTAGACCAGGCTGGTCTCAAAGTCGCAGAGCTCTTCCTGCTCCTGCCTCCTGAGAGCTGGGATTAAAAGCATGTGCCACCACACCTGGCTCTTTTTGGCTTTTGAAACTGTATGTAAACAAAGCTGTCTTCAGTTTTGCTCCTCCTGCCTCTCCCTCCTGGCTGCTAGGATTACAGACAGTGCCTTTCCAGCAGAGACTATGGCCAGGCAGCTTGTGCATCCAAGTTGAAGTCAGGAACTGTCAAGCACTAATGTGATGTCAGGTTCTTGCTCCAGCCCAAGAACCATCCTTAGGACAAGGTGGAGGGGGACACAGAAGAAGAGAGGGTTTGGGGGCTGATGTTTAAATTTTTTTGGCTTGTTGGGTGTGGGCACTCAAGGTTATGATTTTGAGCACTCAGGAGGTAGAGGCTGGAGAATCACTATAAGTTCCAGGCTAGACAGATCTAAATGGGGAGACACTGTCTCAACAAATAAAAAACAACAACAAAAACCATAGAAAAAATTCATCAGCCAGTTGCTAAAAACATCTGCATATATGCTGCATGTTCTGTATTTGCTTGAATATACAGCCCCTCCCACCTTTCACTAGCTCAACCTCTCCCTTCACTTCCTATCTGTCGAGATACACTGACCTCAGTCACATGTGCACGTATATACATATAGATGCATATGAGTAAACAGAGGCACGCTTGCAATTCTTGGCACCCAAAAGATAGACACATACTGCAGGGTCCCCGCCCCCATCACCTGCCTTACCCATCTTGCACGAGCAGCTGCCGTAGGAAGTCATTGGCTGCCAGCTTGATCGCCTTCTCTGGAGTGACCAGGGTGAGGTTTACTGCAGCCCCTGGGGGTGAGAAATGAGAAGGAGCTGTGGCTGCTGCAGAAGTGACCATTCCTAGAGCCTGTCACTGACAGTTAGGCAAAGCTCTGGGATAAACGTGGCTAGGGGAGCCAGGCAAGGGGACACAGTCTATCTTACTGAAAAACAGATACATTTTTTCATTTTCTCTCCATAATGCATTCTCCTCTTTCATTTTTAATCTATTTAGTGTTATTGTGTGTGGACATGCATATGCCCAGACACACAAGTGGGAACCAGAAGACAACTTTGTCCCTTACATGGTTCTGGAATCAAAGTCAGTTGCCAGGCTTGTGGACAAGCACTTTAGCCAGACATGGCTTGTTTTTGGAGTTGGGGGTCTTAGTTCATGGTCCAGGATGACACAGAGCTCACAACCCTCCTGCCTCAGAACAAGCATAAGGAGGTGTGCCAGTGTGAAGCATACTGTCCTCCAACGCACTATGCAAGCTGCAAGCGGTTACTCAGCTGAATCTCCAGCTCCATTCTTCCCTCTCTCCCTCCCTCCTTCCTTTCTCCACCCCTCCCCCTTTTTTCCCTAAGTTTTGAGACAGGATCTCACTATGTAGCCCTGGATGACCTCGAACTCACAGAGATCCATCTGCCTCTGCCTCCGAAGTGCTAGGATTAAAAGTGTGCACCACCATATCAGTCTGGTTTGTTTGTTTGTTTGTTTACTTGCTTGCTTTTTAAGATTTGATTTTGTAGCTGGACAATGGTGGTGCATGCCTTTAATCATAGCAATCAAGAGGCAAAGGCAAGTGGATCTCTGTGAATTTGAGGCTACAAAGTGAGTTCCAGGACAGCCAGGACTACACAGACCCTGTCTGGAAAAGCCTAAAAAGAAACAAAAACCATGATATTTTGTAAAAGATTATTTTATTTTATGGCGTATGAGTGTTTGCCTGTACGTATGTAAGAGCACCATGCATGCCTGATGATGCAGAGTTCAGAAGACACATTTGAGACTCTGAAATTAGAGTTATAAGAAGCTGTGAGCTGCCATGTGGGTGTTAGGAATTGAACTCAGGACCCCTGAAGAACACCCGATGCTCTTCTGTTAAGCCATCTTTCCAGCCTGATTTTATTTGCATGGTGTGTGCGTGTGGGGTGTGTGGGGGTGTGTGTGTGTGTGGGGTGTGTGTGTGTGTGTACACGAGAGCACACACACATGCGTGCTCAGAAAGGTTGTGTGGCTTAGTGTCTGTGGAGGACTAAGGAGGGTATCAGATTCTCTGGAAATGAAATTCCTGGTGGTTGTTAACTATCAAATGTGGGTTCTGAGAACCAAACCCGGTGCTCTAGAAGAGCAGTTTGTTCGTGTTCTCTCTCTCCCTCTCTCCCCTCCCTCTTGCCCTCTGCCCTCTCTCCTTCCTTTCTAATTTGTTTTTTTGTTGTTTTGTTTTTTTGTTTTTGTTTTTTGTTTTTTGGAGACAGGGTTTCTCTGTATAGCCCTGGCTGTCCTGGTACTCACTCTGTAGACCAGGCTGGCCTCGAACTCAAAAATCCACCTGCTTCTGCCTCCCAAGTGCTGGGATTAAAGGCGTGCGCCACTACTGCCTGGCTTCTTTCTAATTTTTTGAGACAGGATTTCTCTGTGTAGTCCTGGCTATCCTAGAACTCCATCTGTAGACCAGGCTGGCCTCGAACTCAGAGATCCACTTGTCTCTGCTTCCCAAGTGCATGGGTTAAAGACTTGCTCTTAATTGAACCAGCTAGCTCTTTAGTCCCTTTTCCTCCATAAACTCTATTTTTCTTTATGGATACTTGTGTTCCATTTTGAAGAAGTCATCTGTTTTTATTTGTTTTGTTGTTGTTTCCCCTTTTGGTTTGTTTGAGACAGGATCACATGAATTCCTAAACATGAATTCCATTTGTAACTGGGGATGATCTTGAACTTTTGATCCCCCAGCTCCATCCCAAATGATCCCAAATGCTGAGACCACAGGTGTATGTGACTCCACCTGGCTAAGAACTCACCATATTCTACCTTGTTGGCAGGCTCTTCCACCTCTGAAGGTGTATATGCAGCCTGAAGAATTGGGCAGCTCTCCTTTTTTATGGGAACTCAGTAAACCACACAAATTTTTGTCCTTGTTCCCTAGGGTCCCTGCACATCAGCTCTTTTACAAAACTGACCTAAGTCCCATTTTCTAAGACCTCATTATGGATGTGGAAGCTGCAGACAGCAGCAGCATGGGGTCATCATGTGGGGCTGAGCTCACAGCTCTGTGGGTCATTCTCTAAGTCAGGGAGAGTAAGAGGGGAGGGAGGCAGAGGAAGACTGGGGGCACTTGCTCTTAACAGCACAGCCAGGCGCCTTGAAGGAGGCCTTAGCTAGAAGCATCTGCCTCTGCATTGAAGGCTCTTGAAAGTTGGTGTAGTCCAGAGCAGCTCTCTTGGGTGGAATGAACACCCATACCTCTGTGCTACAAGCTCACAAAGTGTGGTTGTATGCCCTGCCTATCATTCTTGGTAGAGGAGCCTGAAGTCTGGGTGTTCAGAAGCCCACCTCGGTACATGCCCACGAAGCCCTCAGCACGTGCCGTCTTCATCAGGCAATCTGTCCTAGAAGCAGAGGCCAGAAAGGGAGTTAGTAGTGTCCCGGTGGACCTCTTCCCTGCCTGGGCACACCTCAGGTGGCCTCATTCTCCACGCCCCTCCCTGCCTTCACTTCTCCCACTAATTAATACCTACATTCCTTTGTACACATCTTTCCCCTGCTGGTTCTGCAGTCGGGTCTTGGCAAGGTCAATGGGAAACACGCAGGTCACCCCCACGAGACCTGCTATACCTCCATTGATGAGTTTTGCAGTGATTCTAGGCCGTGGGGAAGAGAAAAAGAGAAAGTGTGAGAGAAAGTTCTCAGCCTCAGCCAGTTTGGGTAGGGGACATGAGTGTAGAACCAGGCAGAGAAAATCAAGGCTGGCAGCTGTCCAGAATGCCCCCTCCTCAGCACCCTCCCTACCCAGCTGTCAGCTCCTGCCCCCTCCTTCTACACAGGCTAGGAACCTCTCTCCAGGAAGCCCACACTTACTTGCCTGCCCGGCTCATACTAACCCATAGTGAAGGGTTCACCAAGCAAAGATATTGCAGGCCTGCTGGGAAGGGAGCCCACTAGGGAGTTGGTAAGCCTTAGCTTGGCCTTCAAAGATGCCCTCCAGAACTGCCATCAAGGTTGGCTCTCCAGCCTCACACCATTGGAGGCCTGGGAGGAAGTTTTCAAACAAGTTCCAACAAGTTTTTCTTTTTTTCTTTTTTTTTTTTTTTCGAGACAGGGTTTCTCTGTGTAGCTCTGGCTATCCTGGAACTCACTCTGTAGACCAGGCTGGCCTCGAACTCAGAAATCCGCCTGCCTCTGCCTCCCAAGTGCTGGGTCAACTTTATTTTCAGTTGAAATGTGAAGAGAATGTAGAGCTGAGGAATCCTGGCTAGGCTGTTGACTTGGGCATGTTGCCTCAGTTCTCAGAAACTATTTTCCTTATCTAGGGACTGTATGAGGACTAAATAAGCATCAGGTAAATGACAGCTATTGTTAAGGAGAAGATACCCTCCAGGCTAGAGAGATGATTCATCAGTTAAGAGCACTTGCTTTTGCAGAGGGCCCAGTTTCGATTCCCAGCATCCCCATGGCAGCTCAAGACCATGTGTAACTCCAATTCCAGCAGACTGACACCCCTTTCTAACCTCTGTAGGCACCAGGCATATATTTAATGTGTGTGTGTGTGTGTGTGTGGTGTGTACAGTATGCAGGCAAAGCATTCACACACATAAAATAAACCTAAAAAAATATTTTAGGGCTGGAGAGGTTAAGAGCACTGATTGCTCTTCCAGAGGTCCTGAGTTCAATTCCCAGCAACCACATGGTGGCTCACAACCATCTGTAATGGGGTCTGATGCCCTCTTCTGGTGTGTCTGAAGACAGCTACAGTATACTCATATACATAAATAAATAATTCTTTTTAAAAAATCTTTTAAAGGATAAAATGCCTTGACCACGAGTGCTTCTTAGCAAAAGATAACTAGGACTAATAAACAGTGTCTTATCTACTCTAGCCTCCATAACCACTTGCTTTAGGCAACATGACTCCTCTTCCTGGTTAAGAATAGGAGTCTGGGAGACATCTGGAGAGATGGCTCAGCGGTTAAGAGCACTGACTACTCTTTCAGAGGTCCTGCAACCAGATGGTGGCTCACAACCACCTATTATGGGATCCAGTGCCCTCTTCTGGTGAAGAGAGTAATGGTGTACTCATATACATGAGAGAGAGAGAGAGAGAGAGAGAGAGAGAGAGAGAGAGAGAGAGAGAGGGAGAGAAGAGAAGAGAAAAGAAAAGAAGAAAATAAAGTTTTCTCATACTCCTTGGAAAAATAGTACAATGTTCTTATCTTTCAGGCCAGAGACAGACCTGAGGAAAATATCTGAGACCGAATAACTAGCAACAAAGAGGCATGGCTTAAACTTCCCTGCAGAGATGAGTCAAAACAATTGAAAACAATGTTGCCAGGGAGAATCTTCTGGAGCCCAGGCTGGCCACAATCTTACCGTGCAACCAAGGCTGGCCTTAAACCTAACCTTTGAGCCTTTACCTCCCAGAGCTGGGATATAGGCATACACCATTATATTATGGCCAGCTGGCAAACTGCATTTTAACAATATTGTGTCTGTGTGTCTGCTTGTTTCTTTGGAGAAACGCACATTCTGGGCAATTGGTCTCATTTGCTCTCCCCAATCATTCACTCTGTTCTCATCAGCTAGAGCTGACACCGATGGGCTGGTGCCAGAGCAACTCTTCTTTAAATCTGCTGTTCCCCTGGGCCTACCTCAGGTCCTGGCTGGACATCCTGCGGGCGATCATCCACGACAGCTCCCAGGACACAGGCTGTGGGGCCCTTTCAGGCAGCTGCTGTTGAGGCCAGTGGAGAGGGAAGAAATGTATCTGTCCTTGACTCTATCCCTCCATAGAACTGACAGGACACGGAATCCCTCATACCCGTGTGTTCACTTCCTATATGCAAATGTGCATCCAGGCAGAAATCCTTGTTTGGACTTTGTTCAGAAAAGGAAGGGGTCTGAGAGTAGGTACCTACACTAAAAAGCCATTCCCAAAGGCTTCTGGGGAAGTTATGGGAGTAGTGGAGACATGGGCTATGAAGAGATTTTACCCAGAGCACCTCTCACAGCAGACAAGGATGGCAATGCTTCAGATGTCCTCAATTAGCTTTTTTTTGGAAGTATGAGGAATGAAGGTAGACATGACACTTGCCTCAACCCTGCCCCCCTTGTGTAATAGATGAGGACGATTTTGAATACTTGATCCTCCTCCTTCCATCCAAGTGCTTAGGATTATGGGTATTGGCTGTCCTGCCTGGCACATGGCTCTTAACTGAGTTTTCTAAAGTTTCATGTGAAACCAAGCCGTGCTATAGCTCTGTTTTTACTGAGTCAGGTTGGTTGGTTGGTTGGTTGGTTTGTTTGTTTTGGGACAAGATTTTCCTTGTAGAACAGGCTGGTCTGGAACTCCCAGGGATCTATCTTAGCCTCCTGAGTGCTGAGGTCACAGGTGTGTGCCACCATGACTGGTGTTGCTTGATGATTGTCACATATGGAAAATATCGAGACAGTGGTCTGGAAATGGGAAATATAATAATTGGAGACTGAGGCACAGGATCCAAGTTCAAGGCATGCCTGTGTTACAAAATGTTACAGAATAAAATTTATCTTAAGGGCAAGTGTGTGTGTGTGTGTGTGTATGTGTGTGTTGGCAGGGCACATCTTTAGCTACATAAGCAAACTCAGCCTAACATACATAAGATCCTGCCTAAAGAAATAAAAGACTGTACCTTCTGAGTCTTGGTCCTGTCTCTAGCCAGTGGAAAGCATTAGGAAAGGCCCCAGTGCTCCTGACTTGCATGCTGCTTGGGGGCCCTTCCTCTTTTCTTTGCTCTTTCTAAGGCAAAATCTTAATCATTTCTGGGTAATTTTGTTTTGGGGAAGGAAAGGAAGGAAGAGGAAGAGGAAAGTGACTCTCTGGAGATAGGATAATCACTTCAGTTAAAAAATATTTTTGAGGGGGATGGAGAGATGGCTGGACGGTTATGAGCACTTGTGATTTCAGAGGACCCAGGTTCAATTCTCAGCACCCACATGGCAGCTCGCAACTACCTGTAACTCTAAGTTTTAGGAGACCTGATGCAATATCTTGACTTCTGCAGGTACCAGGCACCCATGTGGTGCACAACATACACTACATACATGCATGCATACATACATCCATGTAGGCAAAACATCCACAAATGTAAAATAAATATGAGAAGAAAAAATTGTAAAAGTAACATTGTCAGGTCTGATTCCAGTTCTGAAACAGTGCTAGTAAAGAAATTACTAGCTGGGCAGTGGTGGCACACACTTTTAATCCCAGCACTCGGGAAGCAGAGGCAGGCAGATTTCTGAGTTCGAGGCCAGCCTGGTCTACAGAGTGAGTTCCTGGACAGCCAGGGCTACACAGAGAACCTGTCTCAAAAAACCAAAACCAAAACCAAAAAAAAAAAAAAAAAGAAATTACTAAGATCTCCTCTCTTGGAGACTTAAATTCCAGAAGCAACAGATAATACATGGGAAAGCTTGAAGCATAAGAGAAAAAAACACTATGAAGAAAACAGTGTCTTCCACCTGTCACCCAGCACCTGGAAGCCTGGCAAACACTAGAAACTGTCTCAAAATAGCAAAGATGGACAGTAACGGATAAAGTCACCTGGCTTTTAGCTCCCTACCCCTATACATGAAAGATAGAGGGGGCAGATTTAGAAGGGAAAAGCCAACTACAGTGTCAATGAGATCTGAGTAGGATTTCACTAGGCAGGGCCTTGATAGTCATGTGGGTCTGAGAACCAGGTAGAGCCTCCAGGGGAGGGATGTGACTTATCAAATTTATGCCTGGGCCCTAGATTCCTCAATGGCACTGCCAAGAAAGGAACAAAACAAAAACACACTGGGTAAACATGACCCTGTGGCTGACTAGTGAGCCACAAAGTACAGCAAAAGCTTGGAAGGCAAAGTCATAAATGGAGGTGGGGACACTGAGCAAATGGTGAGATGCTCAAGACAGACCGATGTCAGCTGCCATGGGAGACAGAGAAGCCAATCAGAAGACAGCAGAACAGTCCAGAGCTCAGATAAAGAGTGCAGTCAGGGGAAACTGGAGAAGTGGAAGGGGCTGGGCTGACGGCGTGGAAATTGATCAGGTGTCTAAACAGAAAGCAGGTCTACAGGAAGGACAGGTAAGAATCAAACACACTTAGAGGAGGCTCAGGGAGCCATTCCTGCTTCAGGAGCATTCCTTTCCCATTGTTGTTGAGACAGGGCTTCTCTGTGCACCCCTAACTGTTCTGGAACTCACTGTAGACCAGGCTGGCCTCTAAGAGATCCGTCTGCTTCTGCCTCCCAAGCGCTGGGAATAAAGGTGTGCATCACGGCTCCTCGGACTGTGGCAGACTTTTATTTTGCTGTTTGACACTGGGGATTGAACTCTGTCTGGGCCTTGTTCTATCAGTGAGCCCTATTTTACTTTTTATTTGGAGACAAGATCTTGCTACATTTGCCTAGGATGGCCTGGAACTCACTCCATGGTCAAGTGTGGCCCTCAACTTGTAAAATCCTCCTGCCTTAGACTCCCTGTAATTGAGGCTGCAAGCATTAATAGTATCCTTGTTTCCAGCTCATACCTAAATGCCAATTATATTCTTGTACTTAGATTCTGAAATATTCAACTGACCTCATTGTATATCTTTCCAGAATTGCAGTTAAAATCTTACTATGATTTTATTTATAGTGAGTGTGTGTGTGTGTGTGTGTGTACTACTGCCCACATGGGGAGGTTAGGGGACAGGCCTCAGGAGTTGGTTCTCACCTTTTACTATGTGAGGTTGTTGGGTTTGTGTGGTAACTTCTTTTACTCGTTGAGCCATCCTATCAGACCACAGAATTGGGCACGCTCTCTCAGTTTCTCCCTTTCACAGGATTTCTCTGTGTAGCCCTGGCTGGAACTCACTCTGTAGACCAGGCTGGCTTTGAACTCAGAGACATGTCCACCACTGCCCAGCTTATTTTGTTTTGTGAAACAGAGTTAGCCTTAGCTGTCTTGGAACTTACAATGTAGACCAGGCTGGTCTCAAATTCAGAAATCTGCCTGCCTCTGCCTTCTGAATGCTGGGATGAAAGGCATGTGCCACCATACCCAGCTTTGTTTTTATCTTTGAGACAGTCTTACTTTGTAGCTCAGGCTGGCCTAGAAGTCACTATGTAGCCCCAGCTGGCCTCCCAACTTGTGGCAATCCTTCCCTTAGTCTCCCAGTCCTGACAATACAGGTCTATATGACCACAGCTGGCTGAAAATGAAACCTAGTTTAAGGCTTGTTAGGAACACACTATTAACTAGGAAACTTTCTCAGCTCACCTTTCTTTTGTTTGTCTTGACTTATTTTTATTATTTGCTGGTCTGTGTATGTGGAGGATGTGGTTTTCTGTGGAAGAAGCCAGAAGAGGGCAATGGAGTCTCTGAAGCTGGAAGTGATGAAGTTGTGGGCCACCTTTTATGTGTGCTATTCTCTGCAAAAGCAACCAGAGCCAGAGGAGGGTTTCAGAGACTGGATTTACAGTTGTACCATACCATGAGTATTGGGAATTGAACCTGGAAGAGTTCAGGTAGAGCCGCCTCCCCAACCCCTGCTTCTTGATATCCTTAATCAAAAGTTCAATACTGAAAGTCAGCAGTGTGAGCCTGGACTCCCACCCTGTCTGAGATCAGCTTCTCTGAGAGAAGGTGGGTTCAGGCTACAGAGTCCTCTCATCCTCTTAAAGGTCAAATCAACCCCTGTGGTTTTCCAAAAGCCAAAGTCTTGGGACATTTGGTGGCAAAATGTCATGATACTACAGTGTCAGCCATTCTTCAAGATGGTAAGTTATCATGAAACAAACACAAATCCCAAGAGGCTACTTAGGAAGTACAGAACTTAACCTTTCTCTATGAAGTCAGAGTAAAGGAAAAAGTAAAGGCAGCCTTTTGGGTCACATTCCTGGTGTTTCTAGAGCAAAATTAGATGTCAAAAATCAGTGTTCTTTGGCAATGGGAATGAACACATTTGAGATAAGTCAGAGAGCAAGGAACACGCTGAGCCTGGACATTTCACAAGTCTATGCAGCACTTACTGGAAGGGTGCTTTCCTCACTCTGTAAATCCTAGCCCCCGGTTCCCTTAGCAAAGTATTCACACAATATGACTTCACAAGATTCCAGCCATGGGTAAATCTGTGAACCAACAGATAGCAGGCAAGGTTTTTAGCTTTTCTTTTTTAAAAACTTGTGTGTGTGCCTATTTGTATATGCACCATGTGTCCCCATGGAATCCACAACAGGTAGTTGGACCCCTGATACAGATGGTAAATTATTTAATGTGGATGCTAGGAACTGAACCCAGGTCCTTTGTAAAATCAACAAGGTTCTTAATGTCAAATTTTTTTATACCATGCAAAAACTTAAAGATTTAGTGTTTATTTATTTATGAGTGTTCTATTTGCATATGTGCTTGTATGACAGAAGAGGGCATCAGATCCCATTACAGATGGTTGTGAGCCACTGTGGTTGCTGGGAATTGAACTCAGGACCTCTGGAAAAGCAGCCAGTGTTCCTAACCACTGAGCCAACCCCACTTTTTAAAAAATTAATTTTTAAATCTATCCAGCCATGGTTTTAAAGGAATCTTACCAGCAAAGTCCTAAACTTGGCAACAGGGCCCATACTGTCCAGTCCTTTAGGTAATCTGCTGAATGCCTGCAGTGTGATGGTCAGTATTCCAGGCAGCCGGGTTGTGGCTGACAAGTACCCTTTACTTTCAGGGAATTTAGACATTACTGCTTCCAGCACCACTAGGAACAGACTTTGAAAGGGCAAGGCTGGCAGTGTGGCTCAGTGGAATTGTTCTGACCTCATGGGCAGACCTTCCATTCAGTCTGGAGCACCAGGGAAGAGTTCTGTAACTGGTGTAGTGCTTATATCATTCCCAACCAAGGACAACAAAGCGACATTCCAGGCTCCTTCTAATGAACCCGAATGCTCTTTTAGCCAACTTTATGACTTGTTAACTAGTGTCTTTCAAGGCAATGTTATGGGATGTACAGACTGGGGTGGCAGAGGCAGGAAGAATGAGGGTGGAGAAAGCACTTAAATATGGCAGCCACCCAGGGCTTAGGTCTGACCTGAGGGACTGGAGGATGAAGAAGGTACCCAGGGAAGGAATCTGCCTGCAGAGATGCACACAGCAGAAGGCTGTCTGGGGCTCACCTAATGGTCTAGCCCCTTGACAGTCCTTTTTGTTTGAGAGGCCAAGAATTGGCCTAGTGGTTAAGAACCCAGGCTCAAAACTCACATGGTAGCTCACAACCACTTATAACACCAGGTTCAGGGGATCTGACACCTTCTTCTGGCAACAGGCATTCATGTGCTTCACAGACCTATGTGCAGGTAGAATACACAAAGTCTTTTTTGAAAGCATGAGCCTGATGTGTATGTGGAGGTCAGAGAACAGCTTTTGAAACCAGTTGTCTCCTTCCAGAGTGGGTCCAAGGGACTGAACTCAGGGCTTCAGGTTTCTTCAGCAAGTATCTTTGCTTACTCAGCCATCTTGCTGGTCCTGCTTTATCTTGTGATTTAATTCTATTTCTGCACTAATTTGTTCCTATAGTAAAATTTCAAGGGTAGTGCTCCATGAAGGGACCAGGAGAAAACCAGTTTCATTATCATCGACAGAAAAACCCTGACCAGGGCTTTGACAGAGAAAAGAGCTCAGTAGGTGAAGGTGCCAAGGCTGATGCCTTCAGTTCAATCCTGTGATCCAAATGGTGGAGGGAGAGGACTGACTCCCACGTGCACCCTGCAAATGAGTAAGAATAAACAAAAAAACCCTGTTCCAAATGTCATCACCTCAGCGGATTCCGCATCTGCTCTTCAGCCTTATGGCCCGAGTCCATCCTCCAGGGCAGGAGTATGGAGGATGTCTTGTCCCTAAGCCTTGCACAGTGTGCCAGGCTCTGCTCACAGATTGCCAGTAAATTACAAACTGTTTGGTCACCAGTGATATCTAAATCAATGTCACTTCCTCTTAGAACTAAAAGTGTGTGTCTGTGTAAAGACAGAATTTATGTAACCCTGGTTGTTCCAGGACTTGCTATGGAGACCAAGCTGACCTTGAACTCACAGGGATCCTCTGGCCACCTAAAAGCCAGAGTTGAAGGCAGGCACCAGTATTCCCAGCTTCTGTTTTTAAGACCAGTTTTTACTTCGTAGCACAGACTCCTCTGGAACTGGAGGTAACCCTCATGCCTCAGACTCCCAAATTGGACCCTGAATTTCACAGTATTACTGACCCATATCCTTAACCCAAATGAGAAGCTATTTTGAGAGTTAGGACCACCTAAGGGTTGTATCTACAGGCCCAAGAGACAACTAGACTGCTCAGTAACTCACAAAGGTAACCACTGCCTTTGACATGCAGTTTATGTGAGCATAGACAGACAGCCTTCCTGAGCTGCTCTTTCTTCACAATTTTCAGAAGCTGAGTCAGAGATGGATGAGAACCAGGGTTGATTCCTCCAAGTAGAGCACATGGTTCTCCCAGGACTAAGTACTTCCTACCAGAGTGGCCATTAACTTTGTCTTGACCTAGGAAGTACCCCAGGGTGCACCTGGGATGACAGACATCCTCTTAACCCTGCTTGCTGTGGGTGACATGGAAAGCCCTCTTCCCATACTTCCTTGCCATCTCTTCCTACAAACTATGCTTGACAAGGACAGACAAGACAACTCTTACCAGCTTTCAGGAAGAACCTTCTTTCTGCCTTCTCTGGAATAAAGGATAGAGGCTGGGTTTCCAGTGAGCTGTGGGCAGGGCTGGCTTACAGGAGCTGTTTTGTCCTTGGGGTTTTATCAGTTCAGTCCCTCCCTCCTTGTCCCAGCTGCAGCTCGTCCACATGGCCAGCAGGCACTAAATCCTCCTTCAGTCCTTGCCACACTGCACTTTACAGTCCAAGTTTGGATCAAATTTCAGAGGTCACACACCGGGCCAGAGGTTGCTAACAGGGTATTAGAAACAGCTGAGACGTATTAGGGCTAATACAGTCGTAGGGCAGGGTAAATGGGGACTCCCTACTGTTCAGAAGTCAGAAAGATGGACAAACAAGTGGCAAAGACTACAATGTGTATCCTTCTGTAAGACCCGAGCAGCCATTTCTGTGAAGACGTAACAGTCTTGTCAGCTGGCTGAACACACTGGGGTAGATGGCAAGTGTGAGGAGATGGTCAGCATGGGATCTAATCAGTGCTCTGGCCAGATGAGTATGGCTGTTGATCTGGGGGATGTTATGTACAAGAAGGGTGTGTAAAATGCACAGCTGTGATCCTAAATGCTTCTCAGTTGCACACACCGTTTGTTTCCTGAGATAGGGCCTCACCTTGTAGTCTGGCTGGCCTGGAAACCCACTATGGAGACCAAGCTACCAATCTCCCTGTCTCAGCCTCCAGAGTGCTGGAATGACAG
Source organism: Rhynchomys soricoides (assembly GCA_019843965.1). NCBI lineage: Eukaryota > Metazoa > Chordata > Mammalia > Rodentia > Muridae > Rhynchomys > Rhynchomys soricoides. Next base: position 4,130,724 of record JADRCH010000155.1, on the reverse strand, counting down.
GCATGCACTAGCATTCGAAGCTAATGCATTCCTTTTGCAGGTTTGTGGATGGAAATCCATGTTCTGTATGTACATGACATACAGGGCAAGCACTCCACTATGGAGCTACACACCAGCTTCATATACTCCCCCCCACCCCCCCACCCCCCCACCCCCCCGAGACAGGGTTTCTCTGTGTAGCCTTGGCTGTCTTGGAACTCACTCTGTAGACCAGGCTGGCCTCAAACTCACAGAAATCCGCCTGCCTCTGCCTCCTGAGTGCTGGGATTAAAGGCGTGCACTACCACTGCCTGGCCTTCATACACTTTTATAATTGCAGGTAAATGTTATTGCTGTTCTTGCAAAAAGTGGAGTTCGGTTCCAAGCACAGACATGACAGTTTACAATTATATGTTAATTCATCGATGACCTCTGCGGGCAATAGGCAAGGACATGGTGCATACAAAGTCAAAACATACACATAGAAACCAATAAATTAAAGAGAGAATTCAGTGACCATTAGTGGCTTCCACCTGTAATCCCAGGATTTGGACCCTTAGCCTTCAAATAGTAGGACTACATAAACTGCCATAAGCCTGAAGCCAGCTCACTACAGAGTGGTCTTGTCTCAAAACCAAAAACTCAAACCCTCAAACAAAAAAGGAGGGCCGAGATGTAGTTCAGTTGGTACCTTCCTAGGACCCTTGAAGCCCAACCAATCCTCAGAGCACAGGGTTAAGTGGCAATCAGCAAGTAGAGGCAGGAAAAACAGGAAATCAAGCATGTATTTGGCTAGAAAGCAAATTCTGGATCTACTTGGGCTTCATGAGAGTCTCAGATGAACAAAAACCCAAGCCAAATCAACCAAGCAAACAAACAAACAAAAAGCTGGGGTGACATCACCAGCTAGGAAGGACCCATAGGAGATGAAAGCCAGGGCAGAAGGGAGCTTCAACTTTGGTTTGCTTTGGTTCAGTTACAGGCAGAAAGAAAGAATGGTGCTGGATCTGGAAAAGCACATCAAAGTTAGAGATGCATATGAACTCTCTTTAAGCAACTTTCCAGGCAGGGTCAAAGGCCTACTTGCTTTCAGAGTGGCCCTGTAAGATCCCAAGCAAGCTAGGAAGGCCGTATTTCCAATCTCCCAGGCCCAATGAACCAATCTTATGTTACTGGGATACACTAATGACACAGGTACAGTCAAGGTTTCCAACCACTGTTCTGGCTGGCTTACTATCTTGCGTGCATCAAGAAAATCAATCTCTTTAATGCAGGTTTTGTATAGCCCAGAAAACCATTAAGAGGCAGTCTAGACTTACAGGAGCTTATTTGTTGCAAATGTTGCAACAGTGGTGAGCTATCATGTATTAGGAGACTGTTAGCAAAGGACTACAGTTTTGATGTGTTAGGGCTACAGTTTCAAAGCCGTGAGGTGCAGAGAAAATGGGAAGCTGAACTGGACTGAGATCAGTGAAAGGAAGGAAGACAGAGCAGGTGGCCTAGATCAGGGTAAACAACAAGGGAGTTCCTTAGCTCTGTTATTTCTTCCCAGGCATAGAACAGAGGATATCTGTTACCATTTAGCCAGCAGCATAAGCTGGATTCCATAGTTCAGGAGATGGTAATGCTATCTATTCCCTGGGTATGAAGGTTAAATTCAGCTCAGATCAGAAAGGTGTAAAGCTCTAGATTTGATGCCAGGCTCTACCTCTATGGGAGTGCTCTTCAACACACATCACCACATAGGTGTCTCACATCAGGGGGCAGGGCCCTTCATGGGCTGACCAGGCAGAATGAGGAAAGCATCAGAACTTACATTTTACCAGTTTCTAGGTGATGTTCACTTGTTCATAATGTAGGTCCCCATCTGACAGACACAACAGGTCAGACTTGGCCTGTGCACTGATGTCTGTCCAAGCCAAATGGTGTGAACACACCAAGAACCACCCTGCTGCAATGAATAAGGAACAAGCCACTCTTCATCCCCTCACCTCTGGCTAACACTGTCCTTTCCAGCACCTTACTGTAGGCCAGTTTCCTTCAATGTCCCCTTACTGAGGATAGGACAGCAGTCTTTCTTTTGTATTCTAAATAAGCAAAATGCCAAGCACATAGATGCTGCACATCACTCTGCCTTGCCTCAAGTGGATTTAGCAAACTGTACCAAATACACGGGGGATGAGAATGGGGATTCTGTACAGAGTATGAACAGACATTTTCTCTTGTCATCTGTGCCAAACGGTACAGATTAACAACTATATACATAGTTTTTATAAGACACTTAGAGATGACAATATACAGGAACATGTAGATAGATGATATGCAAATAACAGGTTACACAGGGACTCTAGCACCTGGAAATGGGAGTCCTGGAACTAATCCCTAAGGATACCAAGGGCAACTGTACTTACTGACAAGGTGATTAGGAGTCACTCCACATCTCAGTTTTTGGTATACTCCAGGCCAGGCTGTGCTGGATCTTGTCTTTGCCTTCCTATAAAGACTTAACTCCTTCCTATAGTTAAAACTCTTGATACAATCTGAGCAGCTAGCTTCACTGCTTCAAACAACTCTGCCCAGCTTTAACTGGCTAGACTAGGGCGAATGGTCCTATGTGGTTAGAAATGAGCTGACAGGATTTTAGGAGCAAGTTGTGGTTTTCCACTCCTCAAATGGTCTCAAGGCACCTGAATTAAAATTCGTGTCATGGAGGCAGCGGGGCAAGGACTCCAGCACACAATAGCTCAATCTGGGCATTTCCCAGCTGCCTTCTTGGCTGCTACTGCACAGTTCACTTTGCACTGAAAGCTTTTGCTAAAACTGCCTCAGGAAACTAGAGAAGTGAGCCTTATAAGCACAAAGGAGACTGAAACAAATGCACAACACTGTCCTTTCAAAAGCTTAAGGAACTGAATCCAGGGCAACAGATCACCAAGGCCAAGCTACCAGAATGAAGTGGGGTGTGTGTGTGTGAGGACAGTGAAGTCTGTCCAGACAGGCAGCGGCAGCATTGGTGCTCAGAGCTCAGCCACCCCTGGCTGAGCTGGAAGTATTTACAGCCACCCAGGAGAAAAGAGCCCACAGCCAAAGACACCACTTACATAATAACCACAGGTTATAAGCCATCCCCTTCCAGAAGATTCCATCTAGGTTATTTCCCCAACCATTAGTAATACTTTGAGGGAGAGATTAGAGCAAAACTGCCCAGACAAGGACTGCTTGTTAAGTGAAGACACCTTGTTTCCTGCATGGGACACCCACAGACAAGATCCTCTTTGACGAGATGCACCTTCAGTGTCTCCCATGGCCAAAATGGCGCGGCTCACGGGCATTCTATGTCTTCCTTTCTTCCCTAAACCACATTCTGCTTGTGCCTTTCTTTTTCTGGTTCATTTCTGTTCCAGTTTTAATAAGGAAGTTCATAATGCACAATCTTGCATGTTACTTGCTAGACCAAAAATGTTATTCAGAGCTTGGTGCGGTAGGTAGGCTTTTAATCCCAGCACTTGGGAGACAGAGGCAGGATGACCTCTGAGAGTTCAAGGCCAGCCTCATCCTCCAATTCCATGACAACCAGGACTGTTACACTGAGAAACTGTCACAAAAATCCAGAAACATTTCCAAGAGACTGAGAAGAGAGCTGTCTGTTTTAGCAAGTTTTAAAAATCAAGCTGACTAGTAGAAAGAAGAGTATTTTTTGTTGTATACAGGATTTAGCAGTTTGTTTAGTCAAAATAATTTGTGTAGGTAGGGTCTGGAGAGATGGCTCAGCGGTTGGGAGCACTGACTACTCTTCCAGAGGTCCTAAGTTCAATTCCCAGCAACCACATGGTAGCTCACAACCATCTGTAATGGGGATCTGATGCCCTCTTCTGGTGTGTCTGAAGAAGGCGACAGTATACTCACATACATGAAATAAATCATGTATATATATATATATATATATATATATATATATATATATATATATATATTTGTGTAGAATAGATGCTTTGAGTTGGGATCTTGTGTATTCTAAGGTACATGTAGACAAGAGGACTTTACTTTTGACCTTCCTGCCTCTGCCTCTGCAGCGCTAAGATTATAGACACACACCAACATACCTGACTATAAGGAGCTGGAGTTGGAACTTGAGGCCTCACACATGGTACAGACACTCAATATAGATCACTTGATCTATACCAAGTTCTAAGAATTAAGTTCTATTTTGTTAAAGATCTCTTTTGAATTGATGTACATGTAAATAGTTGCCTGTATGTTCTGTGCACTGGATCTCTTGGAACTGGAATTCCAGGCAGTTGGGAGTTGCTATGTGGGTGCTGGGAGAAGAAAGTACTTTTAATCCTGAGCCATTTCTCCAGGCCCAGAGCTAAATTCTTAGTATCTTCAGAGTCCAAGGATTGTGGGTAGGCACATGCATGGTTGAATTATTATGGAATGAGGACTACTTAAGTCTAATAATTATGAATAAAAGCAGCTAGGTGCTTTGTTCTAAGACTACAGTTGATTAAAAGAACCTAGCTACTTAATAAACACACTTCCCAGGGACTAGAACTAAAAACAGCTGGGTTAGCCTAAGCTTCCTCGGGCTTGAATAAACACACTTCCCAGGGACTAGAACTAAAAACAGCTGGGTTAGCCTAAGCTTCCTCGGGCTTGCAGCTCCCTCTTCTGGATACTTGTAACTTGGATGACTGCAGGCTGCAGATATCTATGGTCCTTGTCAACTGACTGCTCACCAAAGGCTCTGCAAGGAGCCAATGCCAAACATAGCCTTCACTTTTGGGAAGAAGATACCTGCAACCAGCCATGCACCTGTAGCTGGGATGAGGATAAAGGCCTGAGGTGGGTACCACAAACTAGCTGTGACCGGTTTCGCCCTGGCCATAGTTAAGACATATTTCTTGGCATCTAAGTGAGATGAAGATGAATCCTTTCATGTGGTGGGCACTGTGGCCTGGCTCAAACCTCTGTTGAAATGGGAGTCTGACCTGATGATAAAAGTGACACATGAACACACACCAGGTACATACACCAAAGCCTTACTAATTTAACAATGTACTTTATACAAAATAACCAGTTCATATGGAAATAAATCTACAGATCTCCAAAGATCAAAAAAGCTTTTTAAAAAGTTCTTTCAAAAAATTATTCAACACACAGTATCAAACTAACTATTGAGGTAATTGTCGCTCTCAGTGAAACAGCAGGGAACCAGCAGACCATGACAAAAATATATACAATATAAAAATAAATACCATTCCCCCTTTCCGATACTGGCCAGGACAGTTCATAGGGCATTCACTTCTACAGCAAGAGACCAACGTCCAATGTCATATACTGTGTGTAGACTGGCAATTCGGGGCTGGGACCCAGAGGAGCTGCCCACAAGTCAAATGAGAGAAGTATCCCTTGCCTAGAGAAATGAAGGGACCACAGAGGCTACAGAATGAGGTGGAGGGAGGCAGCATTTCAATAAATTACTCAATATCCATACAGCTGTCCTCACTGAACTCCATGGGGGAGAATGGAGTGAGAGCAGCTAACTTAAGTCAAGCTAGTAGAAAGCTTGTCCCACATCACCTAGAGAGTATGTTTAACCCAAGACTGACAGAGGGGGATCCAGAGCTTAGCACCAAGGCTAAGCTTGTGTCAGCCTACTGTGACTGGACATGCAAGCCATCTACTCAAAGTGAAGGTCTACATCAGGTCCTAAGGCTCTATGGAGTTCAGTGTGCTCAAACAGAACAAGGTAGTCAGTGTCTTTCACCACCGAGTATCAATCACATTTGTCACATTCATTCTTGGGGTTTGTATGCTATTTTAATAGGGGTGTCACTACTTGAGCTTTGGCCTGAAGCTAGACCAAGCAGGCCCTGAACTCAGAGATCTGTCTCTGCCTGCCGGAATTAAAGGCCTGTGCCACCATACTGGGCTCACATTTGAACTAAAGCAGTGCTGTAAATTCATGGGGGAAGGGGGAATGCCTCTGCATGTTCCACCCAAATGCCAAATGAGAGCTGCCCACATTCCAGAAACCTTCAGGACTGAATACTCACTGATATACCGTTGTGAAGAGAACTTCACAACAGGATTAAGTATATAAGGAAGGAGGCCAAGGAGGGAACTGTAAAGAATGCTAGATGATCAAATGAGGTCATCTGAAACACCTGAGGATTTTGACACCTGACCTTGACTCTGGATTAAGCCATCCTAGGGAATTTCAAATTAGTTTTTTATTTTGGAGGGTTGGGTTGACTCGGTGGTAACCAAGGATTGAAGCTGGGGCCTCAAGTATGCTGCACAAGTGCTCTAACCCATCTCTCCTTTCAATTTGCAGACAGCGTCTTACTAAGTTGCTCAAGCAAGGCTGAACTTGTGATCCTCCAGCCCCAGCCTTGAAAGAGCTGAGATTGCAAGTCCATTCCACTCGACCTGCCTTATTTGAACCCGGAACATGTTAGGGAAGTTCTCCCATGTAAGTACTTCTTCAGCCCCACCCCACCCCCCCTTTTGAACACTCATTAAAAGAAAAAGTCTGACCAAGTGGTATGACTTGAAGTCATGTTGGTGGCAAACCTGGTGAGAAGAACTACATTGGGACATTTGTGTTTAAGACTACATTCAACATACACACCTCTTAATGCCAGTAGAAGTTAACATAGAAAACAAGCATATAGCAAACAAATGCCATTGGACAATAACACCAAATGGCCAGAAGAGATAGAGCAATTGACATTTAAAGTTGAAATTTGATTGGGTGGAGACCATGGGTCTTAAGGCTTTCCATATAGTTTAATATATGGACTAGTCTGAGGTTACCCTTTGAGAGAGGCTGGCCTAGGGCTTAGGTGAGCTGAAGAGCAGTTCACAGGCTCAGATAGGTGCCCTATCAGGTGACCCAAAACCAATCTGGCTCAGAAAGCAGAGTGGCTGTACATTTACTTTTAAGAGATAGGATGGAAAGTTACAGAACAAGAGCCCTGCATAGTCTATCCTATTCACATTCTTCTAAGGTGAGGAATTTTAGCTAACAGCTCTTGCTATTGTTCCCCCCTCCCCCCCTTTAAAGAAAAATATTTCACAGTGGGGCTGGGGGATAAAGAGACACACTCATAAGCCTTCTAAAAGGCTCCACTTTGCTTTCTGAAACTTTTATTTCTTTTAAGCCCTAAAGGTTCTAAGTTATGACTAAGTTTGATGAAGCTAAGTCTAACACTATATCAAGAGTGCTTCCAACTATGCACAACTATGTCCTCCTGGGGACCACTGACATCAACATACTAGCAAGATCACACTGACCAATGGATGAAGGTCCTAGCCTAAAAGTGAATTTTTAAAGACACCCTTATATACTACTAAGTATTCCATCTTCCATATTTCCTCACCACCATTTCCACTGAAGAAGACTGCAAACACCATTATCTGCATCTGCTTTTAAAACATTGCATCTGTGTAAGATATCTGGAAGAGAAGTGCTGGAAGCAGAAAGGGAGAATACCAACGATCTTGTCTGCATCTGAGCGGGTGAGGGGCTCACAGAGGCTCAGCACTGTGCTCTGGCCAGACCAGGAGAGGAAGTACTAGATCCTGTAAGTACTAGGCACCACCAAATTTACACACAGGACACAGCAGGCTCTTCTTACAGTGGTAGAACTTAATTCAGTAGTTCAATTTCCTATTTAATTTCTTCCATAAACCAAGATGGAATAAAGAAACTCAGGAATTCCTCTCTCCCCACTACTGTTCACAGCATTCCTTTAGGAACAAGTAAAGGGGGTGAGATGAGGGTGGAAGTAGCTTAGCAACCACTGGCTAAGCACCTTGAATGAGGTCTAATGGTTGCTGCAGCAGTCCTAGTGAGGCTCACAGGCAGACATAGAAATGTCTGCTCACTGGTGGCAGACATAAAAAATGCAGTAGTTGATTAAGTTGGCTTATTTATACAGCTCAACCACACAATTCTGACTTCATTGCTCTTCTAACCTGGATTGTAGAGATGTCTGGCTTCTGATTCAGTTGACTTGTAAACACAAATTAAACAGGAAAGAAAACTCCCCATTTGTGTATGCTATACCTGGGAGACACTCTCTGGGTCCTTAGCAACACCAGCAGGTTAGTAAGCATCGACTTCCATCAAGAGACCAGGTATCCTAGGGTCCAATTATCTCAACAGCCTGTCTGATCGTTTTCCCTGCAATCCTGGCAGACCAGTCTTCGTTTCCTGAGGAGGCTGGAACCCTCCCCACACCTATATTCTAGGATACTAGGGCAGATAGTATTTTATGGAGATCTCTATTACCTCAAAGCATACTTAAAAATCATATTCTTTTACAAAGACTTGCAACTCCAGGGCATTTCCCTTGGTTTATTCTGTGTGGGATATTCAAAAATTTAAACATGGATCCTAACTTTGGTGACATCTCAGCTAAAATAAAATACAGAAAGCTAAACAGGGAGAATCCAGTGTAATTCACTTCTAAATCCATAGTAATGTAATTTAATACTGTAAAATTGTTTCCTATCACAGACACAACAAATAATTCCCAAGAACTAGCCCTTGACAGCTACTTTAAATCAACACGATTGAGTCTATTATGATTCACTTAGAAAGGATAAAAACTACACACGCTGAAGTAGTCCTAGTTTCTAATTTAAATCTATAGGATATACTTTCCTTATTAACCTGTGCAATTTCTTTATTGAGACTAACATAACAAACCTGAGTAGTCACTTTCACAAAATGTGATTTGTGCTAGAAAGCGTTGTATGATGCCTTCTAGATCACAGGCCTGACAGGCCCATGAAGAAGCCACTTTATCCTCTAATAAGTAAAACACTCTAGAGAGCCCAAATCCCTGGCTTACAACTATCTGGTAGAGCTTGTGGAAAAACCAGGAAGGGACATGCTTTTCCAAGTCCAGAACTTAGGCCACCAGATCTAGAGCAGCCTGTCCTCTGGCTGCAACACTCAGTAAGCCACAGGACAGTACTGTCCAACCAACTGAGAAATGAATGCTGAGGAGGACAAGTAGTCTCTGAGGCCGGCTGGAAAGGAGGCTACCAGGAAAACAAGTTAGTGACATATATAAGCTGCAATCTTCTGGGTCTCTTTTCCAAGCTCCACAAGCATTCAGTGTGACCTAACTGTACAAAGACAGAGACTACTCTAGTACAGTGTGCTGGCCACAGCTGGGAAGGACTCCCAGCTTCTCCATGTGCTCACCTGACTGTCCCACTCTATGTACAATACATTCACCACACACACACACAAATAAAAATAATAATTAAAAAAAAAAACAAAAAACAAGGCAACATGAAACTTCTGTAAACTGGACCCAGCTCCAAAAACATGAATACTACAAGTAGTCCCTTCTCCAATATATACCTGAGATTAGCTGCTCATGAAAATTTAAAAGCACCACTCCAGCCTTACATGTACCCTCCGCCCAAGTTTAAAGTGATTTTCCCTGAACAAGAGTCTTGGGATTTGAGAAGATAGCAGGGACTCCAGGTGCACTTGCTCTTGTGTGTTGTCGCTGTGCAGATGATCCCAGCTACAGGCCTGCCAGTCATATAATGCATGCACCCAAGGCCTATGCAGTTCAGCTCTGAGGATGGCTTGATTCTCAGCAAAGAGGTGGAGCAGGATGACAAGACAGGGATGTACATCAGTCATTCCTCCAAACCACCATGCTGCCTCTGGTCTTCCCACGCAGCCGTCCATTTCCTTGGGGCTTAGTTCCTCCCTGGACTAGCTCTGAAAGTACAAAAAATTTTAAATTACATCAATTGCCTAGCCTAACAATAATTGAGTATGTCAAAAACAACCCACACAGGTTTAGGGGGCAATAGTTTATCCCCAGAGGCTAGTCTGATTCCTGCAGCTCCACCTTGGACCCAGGCCCAGTGCTTAGTAGCGGGAAAGACAGAAAAGAATACACAGTGCAGTTGTGCATATCTGTAAACCTAGCACTTGGGAGGTGGAGCAAGAAGGCCAGAGGTTTAGAGTCACATAGTTAATTTAAAGTGGCTTAGGCCACATTGAAATCCTGCCTCAGAAACAAAAGAAAACTAACAACCAAAACACATCCCCATAAACACACTCAAAAGCTATATATAACTCAGGGCTAATCAGAGCACTCAGCTGAGATTCATGATCTCCTGAGTTGGATTCCCCAGAATCATAAAACCACATGTACAAAACTATTCAGTCCCTACAAAAAACAACCCCAATTCTCAGAAAAATGAAGTCAGGTAGAGGTTGAACATTCTTTATTCCAATACTGAGGCCCCAAAATTTTTCTTTTAAGATAAGGTCTCCTTTGGCCTGGAGAGCTGGCTCAGCAGTTAAGAGTGTTGGTTGTTCTTCTAGAGCACCCGGGCTCAATTTCCAGCACCATATGGCGGCTCATATCAGTCTCTAACTCACTCTGTAGAACAGGCCAGCCACAAAGAGATCTGCCTGCCTCTGGCTCTCCAGTCCTGGGATCAAAGGTGTGCACTACCATTCCCCAGTGAAATCCCCACCAACCCCCTCCCCAGTCACCAACCAGAGCCCTGTCTGTCCTTGAACTCACAAGTGCTGGGATATGCCAGTAGATGTGCATCACTGTCTAAAGAATCTAAAACTTTTAAAGCCTAGACATAACAATTTGGGCTCAGGTTTTCAGGTTGAGTATATATCAACTAGTAAAGTCTACGTTAATATTCCAACTCTAAAAACCTAAAACCTGAGTACCCTGGAGCCCAAGATGCCCAACCTGCATTTATTGCTTACACCTGTCAGGTGTTAGGAAATACTCTAGTTTTTAGTAATTCTTACCTGATCCAGAGGAAGTGTTGGGGTCTTATGTTGTGGCAACTGTTCCGGCGATGCTGCAGGTGCTGGGGTCTTTGGGAATAAGGACTGTGACTGGACTGGATGCATTTGCAGTCTACAGACAGAAGAAAGGCACGGTTAAGAGTTAATGAGGAACTACTAAGAGATCAGATACTTCAATCACGAAGACACTGCTGTAAATGTAGAGACATCAATGCTGGGACAGAATGTTATAACATGCCCACTGGGGTGATGCAGCAAACACCCAAACCAAACACATCACAGCCTAAAGAAACACAGCTTTCCCTGGAAAACTGGCCTGAATTGAGAAACAAGTCCAAGGTATTAAAGATACAAAAAGATTTGTATACAGAGACTAAATAGACACCATAACCAAGTGAAAATAAATACCTGAGCCTTGACTAGATTCTGGAGCAGAAAGAAATCAAAAGAAAGAAAAAGCAGATCTCTGAAAGACATTCCAAGGACACAGAGGGAATTAAGGACATGGTAGTGACTACCATGCTTTTGCACTTCGAGACTGCTCAGGTGATACATTCTGAGGCACTTATACGGCTGCAATGTAAGCGCCAGTGGTTTCTGGAAAGGCAACAAACAAACAAAAAACAAAACAAAACAATACCAGGCATGGTGTAGGCCTTTTACCCTAGCACTCGGGAGGCAGAGGCAAGTGGATCTCTGTGAGTTCAAGCCCGGTCTACAAAGTGAGTTCCAGGATAGCTAGCGCTACAGAGAAATCCTGCTTTGGAAAAAAAAACCAAAAAAAAAAAAAAACCAATACAAACAAACAACAAAACAAGCAGTTACTGAGAGATGTACAGAACTCATAGAATGATAGCATACTTGGGAGGCAGTGCCTGGTGGATCTGAGTTCGAGGCCATCCAGAGTTATGAAGTAAGACCCTGCCTCCAAAAACAAAAACAAAAACAAAAACAAAACAAGCTGTCATGGTGGCACACAACCTTTACTCCCAGCTTCTGGGAGGCAGAAGCAGGTAGATCTCTGTGAGTTCAGAGACCATTGTGGTCTACATTAGAGAATTCCAGAACAGCCAGCAGGACCCTGTCTCAAAAACAAAAGGAAACAAAACACCCTCACCCCAAAACCAAAACAACCACCCTCTCCGAAAAGCCCCCAAATGCAAATGCAAAGACAAATAGGGAAACTAAAATATGAGAGTGAGGCCCACATCTGTAAGTTCCAGGATAGGGAGGTTGAGGCAACAGGACTTGAGCTCTACACCAGACTGGGCTACCCAGCAAAATCCTGTCTCAAACTGATGAAAACAGTTACAAAATAGATAAAAGAGAGATCTTGGTGTTAAGAAGATGGGATAGCAGGAAGATCAGTTTACTATGTGCACCCTCCCCCCCTTTGGGTGGTGCTATGGATGGAACCAAGCACCCCACGTGGGCTGGTGTTCTGACATGTCAATACATCCCACCCCTAATAAGTTTCTCCTTTGTTGTAGTTTGTTTTCTCTTTTGATTTAAGACAGGGTTTCTCTGTGTAACAGCACTGGTAGTCCTGGAACTGCCTCTTTATAGACCAGGCTAGTCAGAGATTCACCTGCCTGCACCTCTGCAATGATGGGACTAAAGGTGTCAACAACTACCACCTGACTCCTAACAGGTTTCTTACAGGCATCACCACTAACTCTCATGAGAACATTTGATCTAGTCCACCTTTATTTTTTAAATTCAGCAACAGGGGAAGAATGAGATAAGTACAAGTCAGCCATGCAGACACAGACTTCCTAAAGCAGACCCTCTTTTACTTTGGTCAGTAATGAGTCAACTAACTAGGCAGCAATGCTGACCAGCCTCTGCCCACAGCTTTCAAATCGTAGTTATTAAGTGTGTAATATCAAATATTTCCTGACAGGCCAGGCATGGTGGTACACACTTATAGTCCCAGTACTTAAGAAGCTAAAGAAGAATGGTTCCTCAGAATTTGAGGCCAGCAGGGGCCACACTGTGAGCCCTGGATTCAAAAACAAATAACCTCCCTCAATCTTTTCTATTTTTAAAAAATAACAAAAAAATCTAATCATTTAAATACTAATTCACAGAGGTACTTATCTATCACCACAAAACAAAACAAACAAAAACAACAACAAAAACAAAAACAACAACAACAAAACAAAAAACACCAGTCCAAATGTTGATTCATTTTCATCAGGGGAAGAAAATGGCAAAGACACAACTGTTATCTAGTCCCCATCAAGTCTGTAATTCATGTGTTTCTTGGTATTGGACAATCAATTTATCTTCATTCCTAAAGTCACAGTTATGTTCTCAGAGAAAACTAATGCAACCTTACCCTGACGGTCTGTGCACTTCTTGATATGAGCCTCTTATTCCGCTTCCAGTGCCAGTCTGCTCCATCATCGAAGCCTGAAAGTGGCCTAAGCCTTCTTCCTGACAGCAGTAGAGGGGACCCTCTGGAGAGAGGCCATTGGGCTGAGTGGCCACTGGATGGGGAGGTGGATGGGCAGGCACAGGGGATGGGTATGCCCTGGGCTGAAAATGACTGGCTGATCGTTGAGGAGTGTATGGAGACCCTGTCTGCAGCATCACACTGTGGGGTGGGAAAGCAGACGAACCAAAAGTCATCCCTGAACTCAGAGATGGCGGTGGAGTCCCATAAAGATATTCATTGGCTGACAGTGAGCTCTGCCGCTTGGTAGCTGCGTTCTGGTTGTCCAGATCTAGAAATTCTTTGGGACTCTCTGGCCTCTCCACAGATTCATCCATCTTTTCTCCTTCTGGACGAGAACTGTGTCCATCAGGTGGAACAACTTTAGTAGCCACTGTGTCCATTTGAGTTGGAGAAGTTAAGGCAGCATTCAGTGTCTCACAACCTTGCAGACTAGACAAGGCATTCTTATCTGGGAAGAGGGGGCGTGGAGGGTGACTCCCGGGGAGCCCACTTGGGCTTCTCTGGGAAGGGAGAGATCTCTGCCAATCAGAAAAGCCCTGTGGGCATGTATAATAAGGAGTCCGCTGATAGGGGTGGTAGGAAGGCTGAGAAGAAGGCTGGTAGGAATATCTCATTCCCTGCTGCGGGCGGTACCGGGGAAAGAGTCCAAGGTGGGGACCGTTAGCCTGGAAACCCCTGGGAGAGAAGGACTGAGGCTGTGTTCCGGGGGACTTCCCTCCCATCATAGAGCCTAAGCCTTGCAAACTTGGACTCATAGGGTAATGTGTAGCTGAGTTAGAGTATTCAATGCCAGGCATATATAAGGGAGAAAACTGGTTCACAGTGCCTGCCATCAAATTGGGATCTGTGCAAGGAGGTGTAGTTGCATTCTGTCCAGTACATGGCACGGTTTCTTGCAATATTTTACCCCTGGGGCAGAGTGGCTTTTCTGAACCACTACCATCAAGGCCCTTCCCCTCTGATCTACAGGGAGATGTTTCACCAACGACTCCATTTTCAGGTAGAGTCCCCCTCTCTGCCACTATGGAGAGGTCTTTCAAACAGCCTTGCACAGCTGGGCTGCTGTAGCTATTGTCCAAAGGCCAGGTGTTCTTGTTCTTTGATGCTTTGTAAGTGTCTGCAGAGTCTGAAGCATCACTTTTGAGTTGGGAGTCCTCTGTTTCTCTTTCATGTGGTGAGCTTTGCCTGGTACAGCTGGCTTGCAAAGGAGGAGCTGGGTGAGGTAGCTGTTTGAGGTATACCCCCTCTGAAGAACAAATGTTTGCTTTCTCTTCAAGTCCAGGCAAAGGCTCTGCAGGGGAGGGAGAACAAAACAGTAGTAACTTGGTAGCTGACAACATCAATGGATAGAGGAATGGAAAGAACTTGACAAGCAGCCAGCTGAACTGGGTCAAGGCTCAGATAAACCTTAGCTAGAGAGTGTGACTGACACAGTGAGTCTCTGAAAGGGGTAATCAGCTTTGGGGGTCTGTATACTCTTTTGTAGGCAGAACACTGCACATATCTAATCTATCAAAACAAACAAACAAATGGGTCTCTCCTGTGTTGTCACAGTCACATTAGAAAGAGGCCAAGAGATAGTCCATAATTCCAGACTTCCAGGTGGAGGAATCTGAAATGGGGAGGAAAATGTGGTTCCTTATCCAGGAAAAAAAATTAAACTTAAGATCTAGTATCAATTTCATGTGAAATTTTCATTATCTTCCATAAAAGTTCAAGTGAGTCTGTTCCCCAGCAAACTATTAAACAAAATCAGATACTGGACACACACACAAGAAAGAAAGGATTCATTTCTCTCAAGTTTATCTTTATGGCCTTTAAACAACACTACTGAAAAACTGTTTCAACCTTTAGAATTCACTGTTCTCCACCGTTATGTATTCAAGACAGATGGAAATAATTACGACACTGAAAACATTTCACAGTGATCACTTTGAGATCGCATTGTTCACAATGCACTATGAGGTACATCAACTAACAAGACAAAGCTGAGGCTGGAGGGACAGTTCGGGGTTAAGAGGGCTTACTGCTTTTGCAGAGGACCTGGATTCAGTTCTAATACCAAGATGGCAGCTCACAACAATCTGTAACTTCTGCTCCAAATAATCTGATGCCCTCTTTTGACCTCTACAGGCTTCTGCACATACATGAGCGCATAGTAAAGAAAAGGCTCATACCTTACACATAAACTACACAAAGAACATGATGTGGCTCTACCTGTACAGGCTCAAACTCAGCACTAATACTCACCCACTATAGAACAGCAGATCACCGTGCCCTCTACTTCTCAACATTAAACAGAAACACTGGGCAGAGGCTTAGGAACAGCTATGAAGGACCAGTCTGCCAGATTTTCTGAATTATTCAGAAAAGTCTAACTTTTTCTTTTATCTCTTTTTTCTTTTTTCCCAAGATAGGGTTTCTGTGTAATAATCACAGCTGTCCTAGAATTCACTTTGTAGAGATCCACCTGCCTCTTCCTCCCAAGTGCTGAAATTAAAGGTACACACCCAGAAAAGCCGCCGCTGCAGGCTTTTCTAAAAGCTTCCCTCCTCGGTCTCAGCACCTGCCACCATGTATCTGGTAATTTTACACCAGTTTAAATGCCACGGGTTTTTCCTTCTCCCCTCCATTCTCCTCCTCTGGGCTGCAGCTGAGGTTTTAAAGCTACGTTGTTCTATGGTTTTTCTTTTAGACTATAAAATTATCCTTGAACTCAAAACAAAACACCACACGGACACACAAACACACACACACACATACGGGGGGGTGGGTATGGGCATGGTGGTAACGGCCACCATGATCCCAGCACCTGGGAGAAGCCGGCACGAGGGACCATGAGTGAGTTTGATATACAGAAAGAGCCCAGACTAGGTCAATCAAGATGGCTCTTCTGGTAAAGGTATTTGCTGCTGCCAAGCCTGAGAATTTGAATACAGACCCTAAGACTCACACAGTAAAAGAAAACTAACTCTCTATATGGTGTACTCTGACTTACCACAAGCCTCCCTCCCCCAATTAAAAACAAAACAAATCCAACGATACTGGTAATAGCTTGTGCAAAGGCAGGTTCTAATTAAATGAGTTTACATTTAAAAAAGTTTTAAAAAGAGGCTGGGCATGGTGGGCACACCTCAGAGGTAGAAGTATGGAGAATCTCAAGTTTGAAGCTAGTCTGCTCTTTATAAAGCTCTAGAACAGCCAGAACTTGAGAGATTCTGCCTTAAAAACCAACCAAACAAAACAAAAGAAACAACAACAAAAACAAACCTAAAAGAGTGTCTCACATGTAAAGTGCCTTCTGGCTGTATATAATTCATATAAATCCATGAATTATGTTTTTGATACTTCTACACCTAAAAGGACTTCAGTTATCCCAAACTCGAATAGTTTATAGGAAAGGCTTGACATCACTTTCTATGTTCTCTTCATATTCTGCATGGAAAGATTACTCATGAATTGACACACAAAAGTCAGGGGAAAAAAATAAAAAGGCACTGTAAATTACCTTGGTCATCCACAGGCTCTTGTGTTTCACTCATCTCCTGTGTACTCCCAGGGTTGTCCACTGCAGGCTTGGGCACTGACACGCATACTGATGCTGAATGAGCTACCTGCGGGAAGGGACCAGGTAATTGGGGAGGAGTGGGCTGGCGGGGGTGATAAGGCACACCCGGGGGACAGACTCGAGAGGAGAGCTGCTGCATGGCAATCATTTCAGGGCTGTCCATCATGGATTCCCCTCCTTGTGCCCCCCGGAGGGCCTGGGAGGGTCCTCTGAACCGAGGACTTGGAGCTGGAGTTGGAGGTGGCTGCAAACGATGTCCAGCAGACTTACAGGGTGGCTGCATATACCCCGAGGAAGGAACTCCATGAGGTAGAAAGCTTGCTTGTTTAGTCCACTGGTTTGGTGGGATAGGTTGTCTCATCACATGACCAAGGGTATGAGGGTGGGGAGAGGGTCCTGGCCCCAGGTGGGGCTTCTCATCTGGCCCCAAACGTCCAGGGTTTGTAGTACCATGGTTCCCATTCCAAACAGCAGGGTGTACTCGATTCAGATACTTGTATGAATGATAAATGTGACCGGGAGGAATTTCAGAGCTTTCAGGAAAGTCTGGGGGTCTGGCTGGAGTCCCACCATGCCTAGAATGAATAAATCCTGCCTGGAATGGAGCTGGTGGATACATGTTTCCATCTTGACTGGGACAATTCATCTGCCCAAGCTGTAAGGGTGGGACATGTGACCCCATATTGGAAAGGTGTGTTAGCCCCCCACACATCTTCTCTTCTGGAGCACTGAGCCGGGATCCTCGGTGGTTACTAATTCCAACTGGAGCCTGACAACAGAAGCGGTAAGAAGAGAAGAATGTGAACTCACAGAACACCACAGACCTTGGAAGATGCTATCTCTCAGTTACTGTTGCAGAACTTCCCAGTGTCTTGTTGCAGACTGCTTACCTGCATAGCAAAGGGGGGATGCTGCAAGGGCTCTCCCTGGGGTGCCTCTGGGTTCCGAGAGGAACCATGTAAGTTGGTGGGATCTGTTCCTTGAAGAGAGCCAAATGTTCCTGATGCTGCTGGCCTCTGAAGGCAGTGAGTAAAGCAGAAAGGGGGTGAGGGAACAATTATCAAGGACAACAAGGGATTCCCACAGCCAGGAACAGCCTCCAATCTCAAAGCAGCTTCTCTCTCCAGGAAAAAAAGACTAGCTCTCTTATTGTTTCAAAAAAACCAAACCATAGCAAAACAATCACCTTCCCCACCACAATTAGAGCAATTTTAGGCATTGTGGATCCAAGTTCACCCTATAATTACTTATTTATACATGTTTGAGATAGGCTGGTCTCAAACTTGCTGTGTAGCTAAGGTTGATCCTGAACAACTTCTGGCTCGTCTGTCTGTCTCTGTGCGTGCGCATGTCTGTGTCTGTCTTCCCCCCTCCCCCAACCCCCAGCCAGGGTTTCTCTGTGTTAACAGTCCTGCCTCTGCTTCTCGAGTGCTGGGATTAACAGCATGTATCACCACCTGGCCTGTCTCCATCTCTTAAGTGCTAACATCACCACCACACCCACTATTATGCTGTGCTGGGGATCAAACACATGTTTTCATATATGCTAGGTAAGGATTGTACCATCTGAGCTACATCCCCAGCTCCTTATAATGAAATTTCAATGTTTTAAACGTAATATGTATGTAGCTCATATACCAAGCTTCTGTGTTTTATTTTTTTCTACATTTCTCCTTGAGATGGAGTTCTATGTGGCCCAAGGCTGGTCTCAAACTCGCTGGACTCAAGTGATCCTCAAAACGCAGACTTCCTAAGTAGCCAAGAAGAACCCTTATCATGGGGCCTTTTTAATTTCAAGTTTTGCCCATTTGGAGAATACATGATTCAAAGGACTAAGAGAAAAGAGGGTCTAAATGAAGAGAGGGTGACCGTGGGGCTATCGAATGGGTAGAAAAACCATCTCATTTGTGAGGTAGGGACAAGAAGACCAGAAGTTCAAGGCCAGCTAAAACCTCTACTACACAGCAAGTCTGAAGTCATCTTGTGCTAGATGAGACTGTATCTCCAAAACCAAAATAAACCATCTATGGTCGTTTTGAACCTGCAGGTTGTTCGTCATACCTCACTTAGGATCATCTGCCTAATCATAAATTTATATTATGATTCATAACAGCAGTATTCATACAGTTATGAAATAGCAATGAAAACAGTTTTGTGGTTGGGGGTCACCACAACATGAGAAATTGTATTAAAGGGTTGCAGCACTGGGAAGGTTGCATGACTATCTGAAGACTGTACAAGTTACTAGCTCTTAGATTCCTAATGCAGTGGACGGGAGACATTACCATAGAAGGTGGAGTTTTTTCTTACCATCTGGTTTAAAGCGGGTGCCTGGCTAGGCACCCTACCACAGTGCAGGGGGCGGGAAAAGCCTTGACCATTTGATGTGCCCACCTCTGGAGGGAGTTGTATGGAACTGCTACTCTGATCATCCCCCGAGGAGGCAGCTCGGCGAGCTGGGGGCAGTGATTTTCCTCCATTCTCCACTGGTGGCTGTTTCCTGCTGGATCCTTCTGTGTCTCTGGAGCGTGTCCAAACATGGCTTCCACTACTTCGACCAGCCCGACTCCTTCTTTTTTCCCGTTTTTCATCCTCTCTGATCCAAAATTCTTCATCTGTATCTCCATCTTCACCAGGAAAATGTTTTGTCATAGCCCGATGGAAACACCGCTCTAAATTGTCAGACATCTTGGTATACTCTAGAAGGAAGACAAGAGGAGTGACCACCAGGGTACATATTTTACTAGACACAAAAGACAATTATTGAAAATAAATAATAAGGAAAGTTACTGGGCTATACTCTGAGTTTAATTGACTTCTGGAAAATATTACACTGCAAAGAATAGATACACTATGAAGATCTGGTTTCTGTAAGATTCTGCTCAAGGCTGTATGGCTGTGACATACATTAACTATAGTATGTTACCCCAAATTAGTGAAATTTTAATTCTTTACGCTAAGTTATTGAAACTAGTATGTACTATAATTGATTTTGCTTTGTTTTATAGACTGTAGCATTTTTGTGTTGATGCATAAATCAAGACAAAATTTCAGGATCATTAAAAAGTTATGATGCGTGATAAGTTAAAAGAGGAAGCCCAGGGATGTTGCTCAGTGGTAGAGCTTGCTGAGCATTCAGGAAGCATTAGATTCCATCTCCTATGTAAACAGAATGGCACGAGTTCAAGGTGGATTCAGTCTTGTCTGTGGTAAAAGGGCCCAGTACAACACAGACCAGACCTCTCTCTGCTAGACTGTCTGTCCACAAGGCTGAATGAGATCTCCCGGGGCACTGTTTAAGAAACTAGAACCACAAATCCCATGACTGTTAGTATACATTCTGTCTGTAGTCCTAACCCAAAATAGGAAACCAGCATGGTGGCACACCTGAGATTCCAACACCTGGCAAGACGAAAATTCAAGTTAGGGCTGGAGAGGTAGTTCAGAGGTTAAGATTGATTGCTGCTCTTGAATAGGACCTGGGCTTAGTTCCCAGCAACCACATGGTGGCTGACAATTATTCATAACTCCACATCTAGAGGATCCAACAGCTTGTTCTGACCTCAGTGGGTATCAGTCACAATAAAACACTCATTCATTTACACACACACACACATACACACACGTATATACACACACACGCACACATACATACATACATACATACATACATAAAATCCAAGGTAAGTAGGGGGCTGGAGAGGTGGCTCAGCGGTTAAGAGCACTGGCTGCTCTTCCAGAGGTCCTGAGTTCAATTCCCAGCACCCACATGGTGGCTCACAACCATCTGTAATGGGGTCTGATACCCTCTTCTGGTGTGTCTGGAGACAGCTGTAGTGTACAGTGTACATAAAATAAGTAAACTGGTTTTAAAAAGAGAGAGAAGAGAGTCAAGTCTGAAGGACAAGACGTGTGGAGAACACTCCATCCCACTGTAACAATGCAGAGGACACGAGGCCAGCAGAGTGGCCAGCAGAGCGGCCAGAAGAGCGGCCCTCGGCCACCTACCACTACTGTCCCCATTGTATTTTCGGCAATTTCTGAACATGGTCTTCATGTCATTTACAAACTCCTCCTTGGTACAATATAAACCTCCATTTAATTTCTTCTCCATGCTTGAAATATCCATGGGGATCTAAAATAAAACACACAACACTGTGAGTGGCACAGTGGCTTTAATCTCAGCACAGGAATTCAAGAAGCTAGCCTGGGCTACACAGTGACTTCCAGGCTAGTGTTGGCAACAGAGTGAATGAAGCCTTGTCTCAAAACAAGATAAAACCAATTAACTTCATGCCTCCTCCAATCACTTTCTATGAGGAAGAGCAATCATGGCATTTTAGGTTTTCAAGAGTCTGGTATAGCCGGGCAGTGGTGGCGCACGCCTTTAATCCTAGCACTTGGGAGGCAGAGGCAGGCGGAATTCTGAATTTGAGGCCAGCCTGGTCTACAGAGTGAGTTTCAGGACAGCCAGGGCTACACAGAGAAACTCTGTCTCGGAAACACAAAAACAAAACCCGAAGGGGAAAAACAAACAAACAAACAAACAAACCAAACCAACAACAACAATGAAAGAGTCTGGCATAGCTAAGAGTACTGGCACACACTTTTAATCCCACCATTCAGGAGGCAGAGGCAGGCAAATCTTTCTGAGTTTGAGGGCAGTCTGGTCTACATAGTGAGTTCCAGATCAGCCAAGAGGACATGGTGTCCTGTCACAACAAAATCTAACAATGCACATGTGTATGCATGCGTACATGTATGTGCGTGTCTGTCTGCCTGTCTCCCTGATATTAAGGAGGATAGAAATGTAAGAGAAAACAACAGTAACATGTTACAGAACCCTGAGTTTGAACAGCTCGTCCTCCCAGGTAGTAGTGCAGCTTTAAGAGGTCGTAGAACCTTAGGAGGTTGGGCCTACTTGGAGGAGTGGGTTACTGTGGTCCTTAGGAGGTATACCACGAGCCACTTCCAGCTCTAAGTTCTAGTTGGCCACCAAGAAGTAAACAAGCTCCTACCACTGCAGAGCTAGCTGCCTGTTACCATTGGTAGTTGGTCACTATGATGGAAAAATGACTAATATAAAATCCAACCAAGATACAGATGCTTAAGTACAATTTAAAAGATACCTTAATAATCTGGTAATAGTTGGGCGCATAAGATTCATCAACAGGTTCCAAGAAGGGCCAGGAATCCTTGTGAGCCTTCACCACATCTAGAACTGGAAACCAAAAAAGGAGAATATAACTGACACATTCCTATGAAAAGATGTTCATCAGGAACACCACAGCTGAAAATGGTAACTAACCTTTATACATGGCTGTGAAATCATCATCCAGTTCAAAGCTGTGAACCACAAAACATGACATTAGTTTAACTGTGACCACCACTTTTCCTTAGCTTTCTTAGTTCAAATACAGATTGAGCAGTGCTTTTTACCCTCCTTAAGTAAGTCCAAACACCGATCCCAACTCACTAGAAACGACGTAAGATGGTAGATGGTGACCATAGCAAAAGAGGATTATCATACTCCCCACAATGAATTCCATCTACAACGAAAGACTGGCTTTAATGACCCAGAACTTTATTATGACTTTGTAACTATTAATATATTATAAAAATATTAACTATTTTTATTTATTATGATAGGGTAGTTATATAGTCTAGGCTGACTCAAATTTCAGATCCTGCCTCAGCCTCTACAGAGCTGGGGTTACTGCCATGCCTGGCTGGCAGTTAATTTTTTTTTTTTTTGAGATGAGCCCTAGTTGTCTTGGAATACAGTATCTAGACCAGGCTGGCCTGGAACTCAGAGCTCCACCTTCCTTTGTTACCCAGTGGTGAAATCAAAGGAGTACACTCTTCTTTTTGAACCTCGCCTTCCCCTGTCATGGCTCTATTCTTTCATACCTTCATGCCCTGCTGGTACTGTGTGCAATAGCCAAAGCAGCTAATTTAAAAAGTAAACTGCTCACTAAACATGGTGGTGCACTTCTGTAATCCAGCACTGAGGAAGCTGAGGGAGAAAGATGGCAAGCACTAGTCTTGAAACACAGGTCTGAGCTGTAGCTTAGTGCTAGAGCACTGCATGCACGCATGCTTAAAGTGTTGGGGGTTCAATGCCTAACCCTGCTGAACAAGCAAATGTAAAATGACTTATCTACTTCTAAGAAACAACTTCCCATTAATAGTAAATTCTGGTGTCATGGAAATGTTGGGATAATAACCATCTTTTCCTGTGCCCGCAGGATTCTAAGAGTGGAAAGGAGGAAAGAGAT
The DNA here is from genome assembly GCA_019843965.1 of Rhynchomys soricoides. NCBI lineage: Eukaryota > Metazoa > Chordata > Mammalia > Rodentia > Muridae > Rhynchomys > Rhynchomys soricoides. The sequence continues at coordinate 4,107,613 of JADRCH010000155.1, read as the reverse complement.
TCACTTAAATTAAAGGGTATGTATGGGGACTGGAGAGATGGCTGTTCTGCTCTTCCGAAGGTCCTGAGTTCAAATCCCAGCAACCACATGGTGGCTCACAACCATCCATAATGAGATCTGATGCCCTCTTCTGGGAAGAGCAGTCAGTTTCTTAAACACTGAGCTATCTCTTTAGCCCAAGAGACATACCTTTCTAAAACTAAGAATTTTATTTTTAATCATGTGTATGTGTCAGATCCCCATGGAGCTAAAGGCACTTGTGAGTTGCCCCGTGAGTGCTGCAAATCAAACTCTAGTAACTCTGAAAGACTACAAATTGTAACTGTTGGACCCTTTGGTTTTCCAGACAGGGTTTCTCTGCATAGTTCTGGCTGTCCTGGAACTAGCTCTGTAGACCAGAGCTGACTTCAAACACATATAGATAGCCGCCTGACTACTGCCTAGCTGGAAAGATGCTTTTTACAAATTATGCTTATTTATTGTGTGTGTACACTCCTGAGCCATCATGGTCCATGTGTCAGAGGACAATTTGCAACAGTCAGCCCTCTCCCAATACCATGGAGGTTCCAGGGATACAGCTCAGATCATCGGGCTTGGCAGCAAGGGCTTGCAGAGACAAGTGCTTAGGGTGGCCAGCTGCTATTACTAAATACTCACAGGTCCTTGGTCTTCTTTCCTTCCCTCATAGGAGAATTCAGGTCCAAATGGGAGAGTTCTGGGGGCAGCTCCTTGCCTTGAGCCAACAGCCATGCTCGTTCTTCCCTGAGCTTTCTTCTCTTAGCTCGATCTATAATCAACACACAAACATAACCCAAGTGAGCATCTTTACTTGCTAGTCCCTGGGACTTCTGTGACCACACCATCAGTTATACATCAAGCACTTCATTCATTTTATTCTATTATCACATCAGAAAGAATTTGTGATAATCCCAGTTAAATGTCACTTTAGCCATGAAACTCTTGCTTTTTGGGGGGGTGGGAGGGTAGGGATGGGGTAGAGACAGGGCTTCATGTACCCCAGGTTAGTCTCAACCTGTATTATGTATCTAAGACTTGAACTCTTGATTCTCCTGTCTGATCCTTCAAAAAAGGAATAGCCCTGTTCATTATCATAAACCTAAAACAGTGCCTGATATAGAATGGGTGCATAAAAACAATGTCACTTTAGGGGCTGGAAGGATGGTTCAATGGTTAAGAACACTGTCTGCTCTTTCAGACAACCTAGGTTTGATTCCCAGCACCCACCTGGTGGCTCACCACTGTCTATAACTCCAGTGACAGGGGACCTGATATCTTTACACAGTCATGCATACAGGCAAAACACCACTGGACATTAAAACAAACAAAGTCACTTCAAAAAACTTCCTTCAGCTGGGTGTGTGATTACACGTATACTCAGTGTTTGAGAGACTGAGGCAGGAAGATTGCTGCAAATTCTAAATCAACCTGGGCCGCATAATGAGACCATGTCAGACACAGATGCGCTCGCGCGCGCACACACACACACACACACACACACACACACACACACACACGGGGGTGGGGGGGTTCTCTTGTAATGTAAGTATTCTTAATCTTACCCTGCACCCCTCCCCCCCCAAAAAAGTCTTAGTGAGAGGGGAAGACAATGGAGAAGGGTTTGAGAGGGCACACAGAGAGAAAACACAAAAACATGCTCAGCTGGTAAAGCTACCACTATCCAGGAAAGCAACTGAGGTTATCCTTCGCTTTGTAAACCTATAGATAAGCACTTGAAAGACGGAAGCAGGTAGATCTCTGTGAGTTTAGGGCCAGTCTGGTCTATACTTCAGTATCCCTGTCAGCTATGACTACAGGGAGACCTTATCTCTAACAAACAAAAAACTACAGACAAAAGAAAAATCTTACAATAGCAAGACTGCAGTTTGAGTCTAAGAAAACTACCTGGTGCTAGTAAGATCAATGGCAACATTCTCACACACCATATGAAAGAAAGATCTGGGTTAGGAATATAAAAATATAATTCAGTTGATAGACTGTTTGCATAGCATGTAGGAAGTTCTGTGAGTGGTGCCCCATCTGTAATTTTAGCATTTGAGAGGTAGAGACAGGAAGTTGTTCAAAGTGAGTTCAATGTCAGCCTGAGGTACACACAACCCTGTGCAAAAAGACAACCAAACCAACCAACCAACAAACATTTCTCAGGCGTATACCATTGCACCTATGAAAGTAGTTGCCAATGTCTTAATTAATGCCTTTCCTTTCTTTAATTCTATATAAAATGTATAGGACACAGCAGAAATCCAAATAAAAAGCAGGGTACTGAAAGGCATACTGAAAATGACGAATACAATTGGCTTTGGACAGAATGTAAAGAGAGCAAGACTGAATGAACTCAAATGAGTAAATGACAGAATACAATTTACAAGACATTTAAACAGAAATGGCCAGCACAGCCGAGACGAAGGATGATAGCCGTGTGTTCTCACCCTTGAACCATGACATACCTTCCACTGCCTTGACCTTTTCCTCCAGTTCCCGCTTTCTCTCCTCCTTTAACATCTGCTCTTGCTCCTTCTTCTGCACTGCGAGGAGAAGCTGCCGCTCCTCCTCCTCCTCCTTGCGCTTCTGTTTTTCTATCTTGGTAAGCATGGGAGTCTCCTGTAGGGGCCAAAAAGTGCATGGAGATTAACAGACAACTGCAAGGCATCCGTACTGAGTTAAGAGCAAGTTTACAGACTCCAGGATATACTAGCAGACAGAGGATTTACACCTCATATACAGGCTGATTTTATTACCTGTGAAACGTGTGCATCAATGTACAAAAATACACACATAGGAAAACATAATGGGAGATACATACCAGAACCCTCGCACATGGGACAAGAGTTCAAGGGCAGCCAGACCTACACAATGATACCATGTCTCAAACCAAAATGGGATGGAGAGATGGGTCAGTAGTGTTAAGAGCACCTGCTGTCCTTGCAGAGAACCCAGGTTCAGGTTTTCAGGGGATCTGACACAATCTTATCTCCTTGGACACTGCATACACAGGCAGCATAGACACACACACACAAACACACTCTTCTCTCTCAACAATGGAGCTGTGGTTGTATGTTTTGGGGTCAACAGTTCATTTTTAACCCCCCCCCCCTTTTTTTTGGACACAGGATCTCTATGAAGTCTGGGCTGGCCTCAACGCCACAGAGACCTTGTCAGCTGGAATTAAGGTGTGTGCTAACACACCTGGCTTGCTTTTTTGAGGATGAGGGGTGGTTACGAGGAGGATCTTATCTTATGGAAGCCTGGAACTTTTGATGGAGTCCAGGTCCTCCTTCTCAGTTTTGTCCTCCCAACCCCAATATCCTGCAAGAGGGATCTACTGTTGACTGCTTGTCCGGGAACTTGCTCTTCAGATCAGCTGTCCTTGAACTCAGAGATCCACCTGCCTCTGTCTCCTGAGTGCTGGGATTAAAGGTATGTGCTACCATGTGTTGAACTATATGTACATATCTGTGGGCCAAAGATGCCACCTACTCTCTTTCGGTTAGGATTTCTTGTGTTTTGGAGCTCACCAGCTAGCTAGACTTGCTGTTCAGGAAGCCCCAGAAATCCTCCTTTTCCCACTTGTTCAGGGCTGGAATTATGGTGCATGCCACTATTGCATGCTCAGCAATTTCCTGTCAGGGATTAAAGAGAAGTCCTCACGTTTATAAGGTAAACACTTTACTGACTGAGCAATCTCCCCAGCCTCTGTACCTCAGTTGATGTCTCTAGCCCAGGCTGACCTTAAACTTACTATACACTTGAAGATGACTTTGAACTCATTCTCCTGTGCCTACCTCTCAAATGCTAGGATTATAGGCATGTGCTACCATGCCTGGTTTTAGGCAGTGGTGGGGATGAATTCCTTGTATTCTGGGCAAGCATGTGTCATCCTCAAATATATAGTATGGGTGTGTGCTCATGACAAATTGCAGCAACAGAAGATAACCTCAGTGTCAACAGAAGAACTAAGTATAACCTAATTGGGAATGTGATGCTTGGTTTTGGACATAAGAACCTTCCGGTCAGTTCTCTCAAGTTTTAGGCTGTGGAAACTTTACAAGGGGGCTCTGTCCAGAGAGCAAAGATGAATGCGGACAACTGGTTAGAGAAGTTAAAATTTAACACTCAAGTTGTTTTTGATTCAAATTTTTTATTCATTTCCTCTTTTGTGGTTCTTAAAAGATTGACATTTACTTTCTCTTATGTGTGCTCTGTCTATGAGAGTGAATGCATGTGTACAGGGTACCCTCAGCAGAGAGTGTTGGATGTTCCAAAGCTGGCATTCCCCACATGGGTGTGGGGGACTGAGCTGGGACCTCATGGCTGAGCAGGAAATACTCTTAACTATTGTGTCATCTCCTTAGCGCCCTTGAAAAAAAAATTAGATTCACAATTGATTCAAAATTTGGATGTGATTTTCTCTGATGAGTAAGTGGACTTTTCAAAGGCTGTCTTTTAATTTTGTTTGTGATTGAGTCTCACAGTCTAGGCTTGCCCAGAACTCCTGGTCCTTCTGCAACCACTTCCCAAGTGTTAGGTTAAGAGGCCTGTCGCCACACTTGGCTTCATGTTAATGATTTGTCTACTTACTTATTTTGTGTGTGAGGCCACAACTGTACCATAGTATGGGTGTGGAACTTGAGAAGTTGATTCTCTCCCTCTACCACATGGGTCCCAGGGACTGAAATCAGTTTTCTAGGCTTGGTGTCAAGTGTCTTTACTCAACAGACCACCTAGTTAGTTCACTGTCATTTTATAACTTAAATTCTTTTAGCTTTACTTCAAGGCCAACTGGGCTACACAAGATCTGACCTCATAAAGCCAAGGTCAAACCAAAATAACATGTGTACTTTCTCTTCCTAAGATAAGAGTTCACAAGGTGGTTCATAGAACACTGAATTGATAAAGAGTCTCAGCAGAAAAAACAAAGTGCTCTAGAATTTCAAAACAACAATTTGCCTCCTGATAACTGGCAAGGGCAAGTCTTTCAATATTGAATTTCTGGTCACTGCCTCCTACTATCACTGTCCATGGGTGTGCTTGTTAGTTTTGTTAACTTGTCATAAGCTAGTCAGTTGGGAAGTGGAACGCTTACTTTCGGGGTTGCCTCTATTGCACTGCCTGTAGGCAATCTGTGGGGCATTTTATTGATTAATAATTGATGTAGGAGGGAACAGCTCACTGTGGGCAGTACCACCCCTGGGCTGGTGGTTCTGCATTGTATAAGAAAACAAGCTGAGTGAGCCACAAGGAACAAGTCAGTAAGGAGCACTCTTCCATGGCCTCCCCTGCAGTTCCTCCCTAGACTTCCTTCATGGCGGACTACGGCTGTAACATATAAAGCCCTTGCTTCCTCAGTGCTTTCGACACGGTGTTTATCTCAGCAATAGAAAGCAAACTTCCAACTGCCAGGTACCTTTCCTGCATTGCACAGGTAGCCTACTTCCTGAGGCTCTTATTTCAAATTTCTAGTAAACATGACACCACTGATGACTAACTGACCATTACCGTGTCTTCAAGGCAATACTATATTTGAGAAATAAGTGACAAGCACAGAAAGAATGGAAATTGGAGCCTGATTCAAAGGGATTATTTCATTCCAAGAAAATGAACAGATGCAATCCCCAGCATCACATAAACCAAGCCTGGTGGTGCAGGCCTGTACTTATAGCACTCAGGAGGTAGAGGCAAGACTTTAAGGTCATCCTCAAATATGTAGTGTGAGAGCAGCCAGATATGTACAAGATACTGTCAGTGAGTAAAGGTGCTTGCCACTAAGCCTGACAATCTGAGTTCAACCCAGGGAGTCACATGGTAGGAGAAAACAGACTCCCTCAAGTCGTTCTCTGATCTTCCAATGATGCTATAGCACATGAACACCCCACCACTAGAACTCAATAAATAAATGTTTAAAAAGAGCATTTTGCGGGGCAGTGGTGGCGCACGCCTTTAATCCCAGCACTCGGGAGGCAGAGGCAGGTGGATATCTGAGTTTGAGGCCAGCCTGGTCTACAGAGTGAGTTCTAGGACAGCCAGGGCTACACAGAGGAACCCTGTCTCAGGGAGAAAAAAAAATTAAAAAGAGCATTTTATTTTTAAAAAAGAAAATTGGATCTAGCAGACAACTATAGAAACTCCTAATTTTCCTTTTTCCACTTCCCAAATAACAGGATTACAAGCACACTCATTATGCCTGGTACAGTGAATTGTCTTAAAAATATATTAATGTAAACACCAGGTGTTGTGGTGCATACCTTTAATCCCAGCACTTTGGAAACAGAGGCAGAAAGATCTATGTAAATAGAGGCCAGCCTGGTCTACATATTGAGTTCCAGCCCAGCTGAACTAGAGTGAGACTTTGTGTCAACAAGGGGCAGGGGAGCTAAGCATACTGGATATTAACAACTGAGAAATCTGGATTGAAATCATCTTTAAACCCCAAAGTGGAAACCTCTCCAAATATTTTTGTCAAATGAGGTTAAGAACTCACACCTGCCTTTGCTTTCATGCCTTCTCCCTCTAGTTTTTCTGAGTCTCCCCATGTGGTCCTGGCTGGCCTGAGACTCACTATGTAGACCATGAGGCCTCCCACTTTTAATAAGCATCCAGCTTCTGCTGCTGCTGGACACCTCCATTTTTCATTCCCTCTGTTCTCAGATCACTTAATCTGTAATCACTTCCACACTTAGCACTGGCATAGTGGTCATCACATCCTAGGCCTGTTTCTTCATGTGAATCTCTACAACTATGTCACAGATGTAACACCTCAAAAATATTCCTGGGGGGAAAAATCCACACTGTACACCAAAATTCCTGTGCTTACTGTCAAGAGTGCTTCCATTTAAAGGCAAAGCACATGCTAACCAAACAACATGACCAAAGGATTTATTTTTTCTCCTCCCTGTCAGGACTCATTTTCTTTGTGATTTATTTATTAATTTTTCTTTTCTATGAGGGTTTGCCTGCCTGCATATAAGTATAAGCATCTCATGCTTATAAATGCTAGAAGAGGGCATCAGATGCCCCAGAACTGGAGCTGACACGTGGGTGCTGGGAATCAAAGTCAGGTCCTTTAAAACCCCAGGTCCTCTGGAAGAAGCGTCAGTGCTTTTAACTGCTAAGCAATCTAATTCCCAGGACTCTCTTCTTGAAGACAGAAGTGGTGTCTTAACTATTAATTTGTAGTGCCTTTATTATTAAAGAACCCATGGCTGGCAAGATGTTTAACAGCAAGTTAAACCGATGGACTGAGGAGGAGAAAAATAACTCATATGGTAGGTTCTCCCTCCCACCTCTATGTGAATCCTGGCAAGCTCCTACTCCATTTGCTATGAATGATGAATGAATGAATGAATCAATCAATCAATCAATCAATCAATCAAAGTGAAAGGAAAAAATCTGGTACAGCAAACAAAACAACAAAATATCAACCACTATGTATAAGTGTGAATCTCACACTGTCTTTTCTACAGAAAATTTATTTATTTAAGACAGGGTCTCACTATGGCTGGCCTAGAACTCTTATGTAGCCTAGGCTGGCTTCAACATCATAGAGATATGCTTCCCAAGAGCTGGGATTAGAAGATGTGTGTCAACATGCCCAGCCAAAAAGATTTTATTTTGACTTATGTGTCTCTGTGTAAGCAAGCATCTATGCAAGTGGATGCCTGTGGAGACCAGAAGAGGGCATCCAATTCCCTACAGCTGGAGAGAGATGCTTGTGAGTCCTCCAGTGTGGGTCCTGGAACCCAAACTCTGGTTCCCTCAGGAGCTTGGCTATGCCGTCTCTCCAGTCTTTCTAATTGTCTTAGATTGTATTATTTTCCCTTGTAAAAAAGGTAGCACAGGAGGCTGAGGCAAGAAAATCATTGAAAGGTCAAATCCAACAGGGGCTGTATTTGAGTTCCAGAACAACCAGAGCTGCCTAATGAGACTCTGTCTCATAAAAACAAGTTTCTGCTACAAATACTATATAGTGGTTAGTGTTTAAATGCCGTATAGGTAAGAAAAAGACCTCTTAGAATCATGAAGGCATTTTAATAAGATGCTAACAAGGAGCTACTATAAAATCCTCCAAGGGATTATTAGGAAACTAGTTAAAGCAGTGCCCAAGCTCTGTATCCCAACACAGGGGTCCAGATTCACTCTTGCCACCAGGAGCACACTTGAGACTATACCATCGTAAACTGTTTCCTAGATACCCAGTAGGATCTACTAACAAAGACACCTCAGTAGCCCTAATCCCCAGTTTATCAATGTCTCTGCACTGATATTTTCCCCAGAAGTCACAATTTGAAAATTCTTTGAGGCGATTAACATTGGACTATTGAGCGGTTGATGCCTGCACACATAAAAGGCATCAAAAGACAAAAGACTTTCTGCTCTGGAGACAAAGTCATAAGCCAGTTAAGTTTCTCTGGGATGGCAAATATTAATTACAACACAAACTCCAAAATGCCTGTGTCAGTTTCCTTTACTTCAAACTAAACAACAGAATTTGAAAACAACCCCTCTAAAAAGGAAAAGAACTATGCTTTCTTCCCCAATCATGCAGAGGTTTTACTGGTATTCAGACGGCCAGGAAATCAATCTTTAGTGTGAATTAGGGCATGGAAGGTTCCTGAAAGCACTAAGCAGTAAGCAGTAAGCAGTAAGCAGTTTTCAAGGTAACAAACTGAACCAGTAGAGGATCTGGAAACTAAGCAACAAAGGCCACTCCCAAGCAAAGAATATCAGGGAGAAGGTGGCAAGCCAGTCATCACAGAACTGTTAACTAGAAAGCATGTAAGGTTTTAACCTTACATATTAAGGTTTTAATGGTGGTCTGCACCTCCTAGCACTCAAGTGTCCAAGGCAAAGTTGTGAGCTTGAACAAGCCTAGCCTACATAAGCAACACATTGTTTTTTCAAAAAAACAAAACGAATTGTAAATACTCAAGAACACCTCTCCATTATTTATTCAAAGGAGAAGAGAGGGTTGAGAAAATTTCACTCCAGGTTTACTTTGAATTTATGATCCTCCTGAACTTCCTTTCTGCAGCAGTGGGACTAGATGAATATTCTACTATATTTTCCCTAAATAAAAACTTACAAAGAGCACAAGGTTTCATGTTGAAACTTTCATTCAGTGCCACAAAACTATAATCTCAAGGCAAAAGAGAATGCCCCAAATTCACAAGGGAGCACATGGCATGGTGACAGAGCAAAACAACTGTGACCTGATATAAAGCTTTGTGTGACCACTCACCAGACTACAAACGCAGTGGAGCATAGTACCAGAAGGAGATAAACAGGGAGAGCATATGATAGCTAGCCAGGCTTTTCGAAGACAAAAGTAGGCTAGCAACATGCCCTAAAGCCTCTGGACAGATGCAGCCAGTCTCTGGCCACCTTCCTGAGCAGAGACAGGTAACCCTTCACTTCATGCTCCACTTCCCCTTGTCATACATGCATGGTCACCAGCCAGCTTGGTGAATAAAAATACACTTGTCATTTCCCAAAGCAGGACACTGGTTCAAACCACAAGTACCCGATGTGTGCTACAGTCCAAACCTCAAACAAGCCTGTCTCTTAGGTGCCCTCTGAAAGAACCGTTAGCAGTATTTATCCAGTTGTTGCCCAAACGTTTGTGCCACCTAAGACTGCACCCCAGATTCCCACCTGACTCTCTCCTGTGACAGAACAAACTCCCTCCTGTTCTGCCCTGCTCTAGGAAACAGTGATCAACTAGACTCCTGGGCAAGAGTTTTCCTCTTAGCCAGCTGCACATAACCAGCTCATTTTTCTTTCCTACTGAAACCCAGGTCTACATTTTCCCACCATATATCACAACACGGCTCACCACGCCATCCACACACACACTGGTTCTTTGACTACACTATTCTACTTTCTGCCTTAGAGCTGCTCACACGGCTCCTGCTGTAAGGAAGACCTCAGGCTTTAATCCTACACTCATTGCTCACCAATGAATTCCAGCCACCCCACATACTAAGGCCAAACATCTCTGTCAGCCTAACCCCCCTTTCTTTGCCTGGCTTCAATTCTTCCCCTCTTCGTATTCACAAATTTCTGGTATGTACTACAGAACTCATCAGTCACCTCTACTTTAGATTATGTGTGTCTGTCACCCAAGAACGCTGTAAGATAAAAAGGAATGTGTCCCAATCTCCCATTTTCTAACTTCCTTTTCCCAGAAAGACTATGCATATAATCAACAAATATTTGAAAATTAGAATTTTTTGTAAAGGGCAAGGGATAATAAATAAGAATAAAACATGTGAAATGAAATGGAACTATCCCTTTCAAATATACCTTTTTACTCTCAAACACACTCACCTCTAGCTTGGTGGATTTGATGGACAGGTGGTCAGACATAAACCTATCTTGCAACTCTGGCTTTGTGCGATGTGGACGTTTTCCCTAAGTTAGAAGTGAGGAAAAGAAAGGAGAAGATAGATTAGGGGGTTCCCAGCTACTGCTGCTGCAACTACAACCAGCAGAATGGCCACTGAGGCACACCAGTAACTAATTTATCTAGTAGGGGGCCAAAGCTGTCTGTCTTTTAAGATGATAAGGGCAAACTACTATTCAGCTGGGTAAGACTGAGCTAGTACATTTACTTAATAAGTAACAACTAAAAAGCCACTGACAACCAAGCATTTCCTATAAACATCTTCATCACTAACAAAAGATGTCCCAACTTTAGGAAAAGTCGTTATTTGACTGGATGTGGGAAGCTAAGGGAAGAGGATTCTGAATCTCAACCCAGCCTAGGTACATTGCAGAGCATTGTCACAATACACCCCCACACAACATCAAGAAAATAAACACATCCACCTCAACAATCCCCCACCCCCTACAAAAAAAAAAGCCTTTCTTCAAATGACAAAGCAAACATTGTATTTTATCACATTCACCTGAGGGAATGGTTCTGAAAGAGACATCAGAAGCACCTGAAGTCAGATGATCCACTAAAAAGCAGGCAGGAGATACCTGGCTCAGAGGCTTTAAATTTAAACACTTGCTATCAAGTGTTTTACTATCTGAGTTTGATCCTTGAAACCCACATGGTGCACTGTGACACAGGAAGGAAGGAAGGAAGGAAGGAAGGAAGGAAGGGAATTTAAAAGTAAGTAAACCCTGGCCCCACACGCACACACACTCGCCTGCATGCACCCATGCACAGTGAGGTAGGGGCGGAGTGGATTTGGTCCCTGACATGTTTAATACCAAGTCTTAACTTCTTCAAGAATAAGTAAAGGAAGGAACAATCAAAAACAACAACAACCCTGTCAACAAGGCCTGGCTCAGACAGCTCAGACAGCTGCAATACAGCTTTCCCGTTTCTAAGATGGAATAAGCTTCCAGCGCAAACACAATCACAGGTACCAAAGAAGTCATGATCTTCTACCCTTTCAAGTACTTTTTCAAAGATCTCTAGGTAGTCTCCTCAACAAGCTTGTAAGCATTTCTTTTACAAAACTCTAGTAGGAGTATCTCTTACACTTAAGATATAAACCCAACACATCACTTTGTATAAAGGAAATCTTGCCAATTTACTATGAAAATATCACAAGAAGCCAACACGTTTCTTCCAACTTTGTTACATTAGATGAAACAAAGATGCTACTCTTGATACAAGGGTGACCCTGCATACATCCCCATCAGCTCCTTGCGCCCAGTCACAGAAATCTGCCTGCCTCAGCATTTCAAATGCTAGGGATGCTGGGATAAAAATCTGTGCATCACCACACCTGTCTACTATTAGCTTTTATGGAAACAATGTACAGACATGCAATTATTAAGTTCCTAATGCTGAGAAGCCACCATTCACCAAACACTTTCAGTAGTCTACCTCTCTTCTATTTTGTTAAAGTGAACATGTGTCCAATGTTTTAATGAAATATAAAAAAAAAAGTGAGTGACAAAAGAATTTAGAGAAACTGGTTAATTTTAGTCAATGTCATGATAAATCCCTGGATAATCTCCAGCAACACTATATAGATCACAAGAAATATTGATAGTTGCTGTTTTTTGCTGGACAAAAATAATTTACAACTCTAGAAACCTATTTGTCTCAACAGGTTAGCATGTAAATCCACTAATCTTTGGAATATAATTAAAAATAAATAATAGTTTGAATTCTGAATGTTCTCCAAAGTAATCTTTTACTTTAGCCCACCATTTTCTTTTATTGACAATTTGATTGTTTGTGTAAAATTCTATTATACCGTAATATTTATTCAACAGAAGTTGTGGAGTAAGAATAATTTAGTCTACATTAGATACTTCAGAAAGATGTTATATATCATCAGTGTACTAAAGAATATGCCTATGGAGCTAGAATGATGAATACTCACAGAGCATTTGTATGATGATGGAGTATGGGTTTATATAGTGACTGTGTAATTATCATTATAACACCTCACAGCCCTGACATAATAGGAAGAATGCATTACTAAAAATAAGTAGGTCAACAGACACTATATAGACGACACTACAGCTGATCCATGTGCAAACCTTTATTCTTTCCATGCCTACTTCATCGGTTTTTTTGCTATGAAGTTCAGGATGGCCTGGAACTGCTAGCAATCCTCTAGACTCAGCCTCTTGAGTAATGGAATTATAAACCTGTGCTACCACGAACCGGCTTAATTTAAAAAAAAAAAAAAAAAAAAGCTTATCTCTTACATATTCAAAGCAGGGCTTATACCTCCACATACTTAAAAAAGATTTTAAAACATTTATGTGTGTGTGTGTGTGTGCATGAATTTATGCACACTACTTATTTCTTCAGGTGTCTATGGAGGCCAGAGGGTATGACGTCCCCTGGAATTGAAATTATAACTGGTTGTGAGCTGCCTGATGTGGGTGTAGGGAAGTGAACTTAGAACTTCTCTAAGAGCTGTAAAACACTTAAAGTTTACTAGACTATGTCCTAGGACCTATCAAGTCTTCCCCTCTACTTGGTTTTGTTTTGTTAAGAAGTACAGATGTTGCTGTGCATTGTGGCACAAATCTTTGATCCCAGCACTTGAGAGGCAGAAGCAGAAAGATCTCGAGTTTCGGGCTAGTCTGGGATATAGTGAGACCCACACTTAAACAGATTTAGCTTTAAACTATCATAAACAATGGAAGGAATGAATGGGGTCTTCTGTTTCATTTCTATAAAAGCTAATCAGAATGCTGAAGTTGGAATTCAGAGATAGCACACAGGGTACAGCGACTAACCAAAACCTGAAGAGTGAGCCAGTTCTTTCACCATTCCTCATGACCACCATTCAGGTTGTCCTGTCTTCTTTACACAGTGCTTAGGTATAAATTTCATTACTATGTTTATCATGTTCTTTCAATTTTCAAATTTGGCAGACACTTCTCCCTGCTAACTTATTTTTTTGAACTAGGTAGGATATGGTAAATGAAGGGCCAGCTCAAGTAAATAAGCAGGGGAAGCTTCCTGTGAGTGGCCTATTCAAACATCACCTCTGAACTTTCCTGTCTTCAGGTTCTGATTAGTTTTCAATAAAAGTAATCTCTTAGATTCACATGAAAGTCAAACACACTCTTGAGTTAAGCCCCGTTTAACTGTTTCCTTTACCCCAATTTCATAGGCAAATTTTCAAGATTAACAGTTTTCATGGGGGAGGGTTGAAGCAGGTTTAAAACAGGGTCTCAATGCTAGAGCTCTGGCTGGCATGATCTTTCTTTGTAGACCAGGTTGTCTAGGAACTTTTCATGATCCTCCTGTCTGTCATCCAAGGGTTAGAATTAGTTGTGCTCTCCAGCTTCATTTATTTTAAAAGATTTTTTATTTTTAAATTATTATTAGTGTGTGTGTGTGTTGTGAACATACATGGAGAGGTCAGAGGATGACTTTTAAGAGTTATTTTTTTGCTTTCCACGGTAGGTTCTGGGATGTGAATTCTGGTTGCTAGGTTTGAACAGTAATAGCTTTTACACACTAAGCATTCTCAATGGCCCAACAGTTTAAAAATTTTTAAAGGACATCTTATTACTTATTGTGCATGCATTTGTGTATGTGTTTATGTGTATGCACGTGCTAGTAAGACTCAGGCTTAGTGGTACATAACTTTAATACCGGCAAACAGAAGGCACGGGCCAGCCAGGGATACATAGCAAGACTGTATCAAAACAAAACCCCCCAAAGCAGAGGCTAGAGGTGGCTCATCACTTAAGAGTACTGGCTAGTCACTCTTCCAGGTGATCCAGGTTCAATTCCTAACATCTTATGATGGCTATAACCACTGGTAACTCCACTTGCCGTGGGCATTGAACACAGAATGCACAGGATTACATGCATGCAAAAAACATCCATACACATAAAAATAATAAATAAAAAAACAAAAAAAACCCCAAAAACCAAACAAACCAGAAAAGCCGTGAACAGCAGCCTGAGATATGTGTGGCTTATTACTATTCTTTCACGAAGGGAGGCTGGGGGCTCACCTAACATCCCACCCTCTTCTAGCAATTACAATTGTGCCACAAAGTATATACGACCTTGGGTGTGTGTGTGTGTGTGTGTGTGTGTATGTGTGTGTGTGTGTATGTGTGTGTGTGTATGTGTGTGTGTGTATGTGTGTGTGTGTGTGTGTATGTGTGTGTGTGTATGTGTGTGTGTGTGTGTATGTGTGTGTGTGTGTGTGTATGTGTGTGTGTATGTGTGTGTGTGTATGTGTGTGTGTGTGTGTGTATGTGTGTGTGTGTGTGTGTGTGTTTGTACAGACAGGAGTTTGTAGACAATCTGGTAATGTAGGTCTAGCAAGAGCAGCATGAGCTTTGTTAGCTGCTGCGGACCGACAGGGCCTGCCTTCCTTGTGGCAACACTGAGGTACCTTCTCCTCATACGCATTATTCTCACTCCCCTCCCTGTTTGGATATCAAACCCAGAGCAGACAAGAACTCCATGCAATGGAGGAAAGCGGAGGGTGGAGAGGCAGTCCTCTCCAGGGAAGAGCAACCAACTGGTCGTCCAGCGCAAAATGCTCAGCTCTGAAAACATACAAGAAATACTATAGGACTGAGCATGCTATATTCAGAAATGTTAACGAAGCGAGTGGGGCTGGAGCGAGAAGGGGAGGGAAAAAAAAAGAAAGAAATGTTAGTGAAAAAATAGAGAGGCCATGAACTGAAGAGCAGAAAGGGAAATACGGGAGAATTTGGAGAGAGAAGGGAAGGGAGGAATGTTGTAAAAATTACAACCTCGTTCTACCACGCCTGACCAGCCCCTGAAAGTTTCCTGGCTTCATAATACTTAAAACTAGTTACTATAACCAATACAATGTGTACAGAGATGCTCATGAAAATATCAGAGTATGCCGAACATAATCCAAGTGCTGAATAGCAAGCACAGCAAAGCTACTACGTAGACCAGTATCTCTACAACTCATGTCAGAAGAACTATTAAATGAAGGGACTTTGAGAGCTTCTAATA
The DNA here is from genome assembly GCA_019843965.1 of Rhynchomys soricoides. Taxonomy (NCBI): domain Eukaryota; kingdom Metazoa; phylum Chordata; class Mammalia; order Rodentia; family Muridae; genus Rhynchomys; species Rhynchomys soricoides. Next base: position 4,092,132 of record JADRCH010000155.1, on the reverse strand, counting down.
CACAGATTCAGGCCTAAAAACAGTAGCCGCCTACTGTTTCCCCTTCATAAGGTCTCCTTATGTAGCCCAGGTTGGCTTCAAACTTTCAACAGTCTTTCTATCTTGGAGTCCCAAGGCTGGAATTACAGACTGAAGCCATTACACTAGGTTTGTCAGAGGATTTACATAGATTCAATTCAGAGAAAACTTTTTTTATGTTGGGAACTGGCTCAGGCTGTAATGATTTTCAACTCCCTCGGGTGTAAATTTAAGCTTTCCTTCTAAGAATAGATATTTCTTTAATATATAAGATTTTGAAACTACATATTTACTGTTTTAAGATTTTTCTCTCCATATACACTAGTAGAATTCTAAGACTATTGATAAAATCACTGGTATGATAAATGGATTTTCAGTGATTCTTAAAATTTTAAACACATCAGTCACCTGTATAGGTTGTAAACAACTTGGTGGGTGGGAATGTGTTGTCTAGAAAGGATTGCAGAGGATTCTAATAACTAATCCAGGCATGCAGCACCTGCAGGAAATCTTACTTACATACATTTTAATCGTATTTTAATTTATATTTATATTTTAATTTAATTTATACTTCTCCACACAAACATTCTACAATTTTGCAGTTTACATTCTTTTTTTTTCTCCTTTTTTCTTAGAGGCTTTGGACGCAGCTCAGTGAGGAGAGAACTTGCCTAGCACACTTAAGGCCCTAGAGCTGATCCCTAGTTTTGCAAAAACAAATTTGCTGTTATAGTATATTGCACAAGGGCTTCCAAAACAGCATTGTTAACATTATTACAGTCCAGGTTTAGCCTTCATTTGGTGTGGAGGTAGCCCTCCCATACTAGTATTTACAATCAGACATGGGAATTAATGGCATCAATGCAGTCTAAGCACAGAGAAGGAGAAGCGAACACAGTCCCACTCCTAACTAGAAAGCTATTGGCAACTGTTACCTTGTGAAAACAGGGGTGGGGAGAGTGTTTTCTCCAATGTCATGTCACTGGATTTACCAAGCCCTACCTGAAGAGCCATAGGCAGTTAATGGTTGATGGAAGAAGAGTCATAATCATCAGTGGTATAGCCAGTGATAAATTGCTGTTGCTCAGTTAAACCTCTATCCAATGAAGGAACTCTAAATGCAGTGGGCCATAAAAAAACAAAACCAACCAACCAACCAAAACAGACACGAAAGAAGACAGAGACAAGTTTGGAAGACGGGCTTCAATGAATAAGAAGCGTAAGAGAGGATGACTGGGGCTGGAGAGATGGCTCAGTGGTTAAGAGCACTGACTGCTCTTCCAGAGGTCCTGGGTTCAATTCCTAGCACCCACACAGTGGCTCATGACCATCTATCATGGGATCTGATGCCCTCTTCTGGTGTGTCTGAGAACAGCTACAGTGTACTCATTAAATATTCTTCACCCAGAGAGAGGGGGGAAGGGGCAGAAGTAGGAAAGGGGGGAGGGGGGGGAGGGGGAAGATGACCTAGAAGGCAGGTATTATCAACATATATTATAAATAAATAAAATTACTAATGAATAAATCATCGAATGCCAGGACTCAAGTGTCACCAGATTGAGTAGGGCTTAACAACAAAACGTGTGTGTGTGTGTGTGTGTGTGTGTGTCGGGGGTGGGGGTGGGGGTGGGGGTGGGGGTGATGGTGGTGGAGAGAACAGACAGAGACAGAGTGCACATGAGTGTAAGTACCATAGAGTTCAGTATGTTTTGATAGCCTAGAGCTGGAGTTACAAATAGTTGTGAGGGTGCTGGGAACTGTACTGAATTTGGGTTCTCTGCACTTTTAGCCTGAGCCACAATTTTGAACAATACCCAAAGAAGGAAAGGGGGGGGGGGACGCAAAAGGTTCAGAGAAACCACACGAGCAGCTCAGGTGGAATCAGGTAGAGAGCGGGCACAGACCTATAATGACAAATGCTCAAAGGCTGACATTGTGAGGGAGTAATAGGTTAAGCCCTAAAGTGGTCATTTTCTTGGGGTGTGGGGAAGAACAAACTCAGGCCACGTTTCCTAGTGATAGTTATAGGAAAAAAGAAAGCTGGTTCCAGTTTGCAAAAAGCCATTCTAAAGATTGCAGGTGTTGGACATGGGACTTGCAGAGATAAGGGAAACATCATAAAAGACATCCAGGATAAGGACAGTAGGTCCATGAGTGCCTACACTAACATCCAGTCCTAACAGGAACAGACGGAGACCCGAATCAGGGAGGCACTACCTTCTGGGCAATCATGTTGCAGATTTCAGGCAGGAAGTCTTCGCTGAGGAGCTTGTAGAGTTGTCGCTCTCGGAGAGAGGTCCTCTCTCGGAAGCTCTCGGTGACCTGTCTCCATTCTTCTTCTGTTTGACACAGGAGCCACCAAGTACCTTGGCCTGGCCCTCGGGATCCTACAGAAAAATGGATGGATTCAATAAAATAGTGTCTACACATTTTGTTCCTAATACTGTCCTGGGTCATGGACTCAAGCAAAGGAATCGTGAAAAGGGAGTTGCTAATCTTCTAAAGTCTGATAGTGACTCTTTTCTTTTTTAGGATAGGATCTCAATATGTTGCCCATGAAAGTGTTGAACTTGCTGGGCAGTGGTGGTACATGCCTTTAATCCCAGCACTCGGGAGGCAGAGGCAGGTGGATTTCTGAGTTCGAGGCCAGCCTGGTCTACAGAGTGAGTTCCAGGACAGCCAGGGCTACACAGAGAAACCCTGTCTCGAAAAACAAACAAACAAACAAACAAAACATGTTGAACTCCAGAGACCGAGTAATCCTCCTGCCTCAGCCCAAAAAGAATTGGGAGCACTTTACCCAAAGTCTAGACAATAATATATACCTTTTTTTTTTTTGGAGAAAAGGTCTCATTATAGCCTAGCCTTAAACTCACCTACCTCGGCCTCCCAAGTGCTGTGATTATTATACTTTTGATCTATTTGTAACTAGACAAGTGCCTAGCAAAAGCAAAACTAAAACTATGGTGATTTAAAGAAAATTTTAACTTTCTAGAAATGGTTAAAATTACATTATTTTCCTAGAAAAATGATTTTGAAACTGAGACTGTAGAAATATATGCCTTCTCTCTCTTACAACAAATTCAAAGCATTTGGATTACAGGATTAAGATCTAAGTAAGAGGTCTGGTATGGCATATTCCTTTAATCCCAGAACTTGGAAGGCAGAGTGGGTGCCAGCCTGGTCTACAGAGTCAACTCCAAGAAAGTCAGGGCTACACACAGAGAAGTCTTGTCTCAAAAAACTAAAAATGATAATAATAAAAAATAAAGTTATAAATAAAGTCTAACTATACATTTATGTATATATGTGTACACATACATGCATGCATTCAGTACTTTCCCAGGTCACTGACTGCTTGCCTACCCAAATATCTGAGTCTTTAATTTACTGTGCCAGGTGACAGAGGGAACTAGTTCTCATCTGAAGCGTCTGTGAGACGAATGGCGAGGGAAAGGATGAACAGGAACAAAAAGTAGAAGACAGCTGGAATCACCCTACTACACGGTATGACTGTAATATATGTATCAATCGTTCTGAGAGACAGCAACAAAAATCATTGTTACCATTTCTTGTCTGTAGGACAGATGTCAAGGAGTTTTCTTCCTGCTTTTCACTGAAACACAGGAAAAAGAGAAAACAATTAAAAACAAGACACTCACATGCCCGAATTGTTTGGTCTTTCCTGCAGGTCTGTACCCAGTAAACACAATGGTAGCTGCTGCTGGAGTCTGTCAGAATTCAAAGTTAGGAAGAATAATTCTAAAGAGAAATAAAACTAGATTGGAGGGTGGGCATGCTGCAGAAAATGGGAGCACTGAGAGCCAAGTCTCAAGGCTAGGGTAGCACCACAATGAAGAGAGAAATGATACAGTCACAATTCTGGTGCTCACCTCTCTTTGACTCAGGGCTACCCTAGAAAGGACAAACTTACGTTAGTTACCCTTATCTAAGGAAGATGCTAAGGAAGGGCTATGAGAATGAAGTGCCTCTGCTCAAGACTGCCACTTGCCAGCAGAGGGCAGTATAAGCCCATGTGTACCAATACAATGGTTCTATATCCCCAATATTAAAGTAGGTATAAAACAAATTTCTGACTACAGAAGAATGTGTGGACTTCTCAAGAAATCCTTGAACAAATGCTCAATATATAGATCACAAGTGATTACAGGACATTTCCAAAATACAACTTAGAAGAAACAGGCAGTTGTAATTTAACAGATCTTACGTACTAGCCATGTGATTTCTAAGAATCCTTCCCATTACCACCTTCTTTTTATTACAGCCTTGCTATGTAGTCTAGGCTAGCCTGGACCTTAGGGTCCTTCTGCCTCAGCCTAGGAATTCTTCGTAGTGAAGAGGACAGAAAAAGAAATCACTGAAATTGAAAGATTTATTTTTATTTTATATGCATGAGTACACTGTAGCTGTTCTCAGACGCACCAGAAGAGGGCATCGAATCCCATTACAGATGGTTGTGAGCCACCACGTGGTTGCTCAGAATTGAACTTGGATCCTCTGGAAGAGCAGTCAGTGCTCTTAACCACTGAGCCATCTCTCCAGGCCTTAAGTAGAACTTCTAAACTTGTGAGAATAGGCTATTCATTCTGGTACTAGAAATGTTAAGGGCCCTAGTTTGAACCCCAATACCTTTCATTTAAAAGAAAAAAAAGCAAAGCCAGTGTGCTACCTAATTTTTATGTCAACTTGACACAAGCTAATATTATCTAAAAGAATGGAACCTCGATTGAGGAAATGCCTTCATTAAGGTCCAGCTGTAGGATATTTTCTTAATTAGTATTTGATGGGGGACTGCCCAGCCCATTGTGAGTGGTTCCATCCCTGGGGGGTGGCCCTAGGTTCTATAAGAAAGCAGGCTGGGTCTGAGAGATCTCAGGGGTCCAAGGCTAGTTGAGTCTGCTGGTCTTCCTATGGGGTCACCCTCCTCCTCAACTTCTTCCAGCCTTACCCTAATTCAACCACAGGGGTCCCCGACTTCAGTCCATTGGTTGGAGGAAGTATATGCATACACAGCAGAGGACTGCCTAGTCTGGCCTCAGTGAGAGAAGATGCAACTAACTGGAGAGACTTGAGGCCTCAGGGAGTGGGGAGGCCTGGCAAAGGGGTGGGGACATCCTTTTGGAGACAGGGTAGAGGAGGAATGGGATGAAGAATGGGAGGGGGGACCAGGAGGAAGGTAATGACCGGACTGTAAAAAAAAAAAAATAAATAAATAAAAGCAATTAAAAAAAGAGAGCAAGGAGAGGTTTGAAAGGGTTTGGAGGGAGGAAAGGGAAGGGGAAAATGACATAATTAAAATCTCAAAAATAAAACATTATTGTTAAAAAGCGGAAAAAAAAAAAAAAAAAAGAAAGCAAGCAAGCTGAGGAGCTGGAGAGAGTGGCTCAGTGACTGAGAGCACTAATTCCTAACACCTACATGGTATAATTCACAACTGTCTGTAACTCAAGGTACAGTTGATGCGACTCCCTCACACAGACATACATGAAAGGCAAACACCAAATGTACATAAAAATAAGTAGGTAATTTTTTTAAAAAAAGAAAAGAAAGAAAGCAGGCTGGGCAAGCCATGTGAAACAAGTCAGTAAGCAGCATGCCTCTATGGCACCTGCATCAGTTCCTGCCTCCAGGTTCCTGCACTGTTTCAGTTTCTGTCCTGACTTCCTTCAATGATGAACTGTGATGTGAAAGTGTAAGGCAAATAAACCCTTTCCTCCCCAGCTGGCTTTCTGGTTATGGTGTATCATCACAACAAGAGCAATGCTAACTAAGACAGCCAGGTAGCCAGGCATGGTGGTGTACATGCCTGTAATCACTGTAAACACAATGCTGGAAGAAGGCCATTCAAGGATGACACCAACATCAACTTCTAGCTTCCATATGTCCTCACATCCACATACTCACACAAAGGTAGAACTCCCTAAAAAGTAATGACATGAAATTTCCCAAGTATTAAAAAATGCATTCTCTTTTCCAAAATTAAATATTCAGAAAATATTTTACGTTTTATCTTTTTTTTCACTGTAGGAATGAATGTACATGTTCAAGCACCGTAAGTACTACAGTAGAAGTAAGATGGTGACGAGACGGATGGAGGCAGGGGCAGGTGGTTCTCTAAGTTCAAGGCCAGCCTGATCAACAGAACAAGTTCAGGCCAGCCAAGGCTACACAGACACACTGTCTAAAAAAAAAAAGAAAAGAAAAGAAAAGAAAAGAAAAGAAAAGAAAAGAAAAGAA